>JABCJY010000545.1:0-58990 GCA_013184415.1 Fusarium concolor
GGGGACATGGAGGGGGCAATAGTGGGGAGCTGAGCTGTCATGGATGGAGCTCTTTGGTGCTAAGCCGAGGTCCATTCTTTCACAACCAGCGAATCAACGTCGATTGCAACGGTATTTAACTTGAGACTCTTTTTAAGGAAGTGTATATGATAATATACTCTGATAAGATGAACTGTATGGCTAGGATTGCTTTGTTTGTGGTTATGTCCTATCAGCCAACCCAGCGTTCAGTCTCGCGGCTAGAGATGAACCAAAGAGCAAATCTTTGAAATAAAATGCCCAACTTGTATGGACCCGCTATCAAGGCACATATCATTAAAGAGTAGGTGGTTCACCAGTTTTGTTGTTATGATGGCATAGCTAAGGTATACATACTTATGTGGGTGCTTCGCGCATTTAACTTGGGTTATATGGGTGGGCAAAGCCAGTTGCCAAGGGATAGTCATCGACTGAACCAATCACATAGATATACGCAGGTTACTGGGTGCCTAATAATGCCGTTTGGAAGATGAGCCCGGCTTTTGGGGGCAGGAAATTCAAGTGAGCTGTCACCAGTTGAAAGTTTAGGCTCTCATCATGAGACATAATGAGACATATAGAAGGTACCTAGTGTGCTATTGAAGCAAATGTTAAAGTCCAATTGGCAACAGAATATGAACTGCCAGAGTTTGAGTTACGTGATGACCTTTCGATATAGTGTAGGTAGTTTGCAAAACAGTGCACCGTAAGAACCAACGTATTCAGCCTACCCAGTTGACACAAACACATGATATATGATATATATTCCATCTTACAGCAAGACTCAGCTCCAGTAATGGGAACAACATGCTGGGATGAGATCACAAGGGCACTGTAGTTGCCCACACCGGTAACACTGATAATAACAAACATGAAAATGTCATCTTGGCTAACCGCACCATCAAGTAACTGCGATGCATATACCCTATGCGCCTCAGCCTTATCAGGAGAGACGCAGCGCAGCAAGACGGCTGGGACGGGATTCCGTATTACCACTGAAAGCCAAGATGGTGGAGAACCGAGTCCCTCAACGAGTGCGCAGTCAGCGCTAAGCATCATCCCTGTATATTCTGCAGCCACCAGACAGCTAAAAAAGAGGATCGGCATACCAATTTAATAGGCTTTGAATCCTTCCATAATTAACTTGCATAATACATAGCACCCTTAATCCCCCACTCATTATCTTCTCAAATTTCTTACCAATCTCCTGTCGCAAAGACCCTACATACTGTTACATCAATAAGCAGCGATACAGAACACAATGGCCACGACACAAAACACCACAACGCCAGATGCATTGGAAAAGACACAGTCATCAGAACGTCCCAGAACTCCACAGTAGGTCAACCACGGCTTTAATCCATCAATCGCTAATAGTAATTAGAGTCACCCGCACCGTTGTTCATGATGAGGGTCTTCCGGAGGTTGTCAATCCCAATCAAGCCACAGGAACAGGTCAATACTACGATGCCCCGATACCTGTAGATTCAGAAACAGACAAGCGATACAACGAAGCTCCCATTCCAATTGATACTCTCGACGAGGGTGGACCATCGCCCCCACTGCCACCTCGCCATTCAACTGGTACACCACAACTTCAGTATCCTTACTCTAACAGTCCTGGCGGCTATGGCCCTCCACAGCAACAACAAATGCAGCAGCAATATCAACAATATCAACAATCGGGGTACAGCACTTATTCACCGCAATTACCACCTTACAACAGCAACGAAGTAGTGACATATGTGACACCGCTTGATAAGCTTGGAGATTACCCAAAATTTGTGGATTGTCCTTTTTGCAGACACCGAGCTGAGACACGCGTAAAGAAGATTTCTTCAAAGATGACACAGTAAGATTCCATCCAAATACTTCTGGGGATATGATCTAACAAATCTTAGTGTATCTGCAACAGCCCTTGGATTTGCAACAGTATTTGGTGCTGCTGTTCCTTACGCTGGGAAATGGCATTCGCATATAGCTCACTACTGTACCAACTGCGACCACCAGGTTGCGATACGAAAATGGGGATCGAAGGAGATGAAGCCTCTGGGAACGCCTGAGCATATGAGAGAGGTTTCGAGATATGCTCCGGCACATTCCTCGAGTATGTCTAGTGGTTCCAAGATGGGATAGAAGAGCTTCCGAGAGCCTTCGAGGGATTGATACCAAAGTTGACGAGAAACTTTTCAAAGCCGCTATGTTGTTAAAGGCGGATTTATTGTTGGAACAAAAGATCCATAAGAGATGCTGGGTATTAGTCTTGGATCACATGTCATGGGCAATAGCCAAACCTGTCTCTTTTTTCTTCATTTTTCAAACTCGATCAGAGCGTTTCTGTCATATCTGTAGCACAAAGCATCCTCGAATAGCCATGTCTTATCCACAATCCCATCCCACTATCACCCCTCATTCAGGGTCCTCGCGGGGTGCTATCGACCACCCCTCCCATTGGCCCAAAAGCAAGACTCACTAAGAACTTTTCCCCTTGCAGTCGAAAAAATCCCAACTTGCTTACCGCCCCGAGTCGTAAACAATCTCATCAATTACCATGGAACGAGAAGCTATCGCCGCTGGGAGGCGCATCTACCTAGGCACGAACCTTCAGGTTGGCCTCCTGGACCAAAGCTGACTCTTGCAGGTAACCTCCCCTATGAGGCCAAGCCCTTCGAAGTTGAAGAAGTCCTCGCCCAGAACGGTTTCGACAGTTTGGATAAAATTCATATCTCGATCGATCCCGTTAGCGCTCGAAACCCTGGTTACTGTTTTGTCGATTTCCACGATCGTGATACTGCTGAGAGGGCGCTGTCCTCCCTGAACGCTACCGTCTACGGTAGAACGCTTAAGGTCGGACCCTGCGAGCCTAAGAAGCCTCGTGAACGTCGAGGATTCCGAGACGAAGGAAGACGATGGGGTGATTGGAGTGCCAAGTCTGGGGATGTTGGTAGTACCAATGGCCATGCCGACGGAAGAGAGCAAAAGGGCCCCAACTGGGCTCTCGATCACTTCGAGGACGTGGGGAGGAATCACGGTGGACGAAGGCTGTATGTTGGAGGCTTGGATAAGATGATTGATCAAGCTCAACATCAAGATGAGCTGGCTCAGATCTTCTCTGGTTTTAAGCCGTACGTGGATCCAGTCAGTGCATATAAGATATTTGCTAATCGGGATGTCAGTACTGCCATTGGTAAACGGATAACACCACACGAGAGTAGGAAGACTCAACCAGGAAACCATCACTACTGCTTTGTCGACTTTGAGACTAAGGAAGAGGCAAGCTCAGCAGTTGAGGCCCTCAACGGTAAGGAGATTTCAGGGGGACAAATCAAGGTATCGGTGTCAGGAAGGATACCACAGAAGTTTGTTGGTCGTCAACTAGACTCTCAAACAGCTCGTCGATACGACCACCCAAACAATACCCGACCTAACAAGCCCGAGACAAACAACGCGATGGCTTCCAACAACTGGCGCAGGAAGGATTAGATTTGGATTTGGATTGGTGAAAAAATGGCAGAGACTGACTTTAGATGAATAGAATGATCTTTGGAAGAGTTTTGGAAGTTTGGAGCTATCACGGTGTATGGGAAAATTCATGAGATACACGGCATGTTTTTGATATAAACGGTTAGAGTTGGTAATTTCTTAGACGCCAACGAACTACAAGCTGCAGCCACTATGAAATAGAAAGCTTTCAAAACATTATGAAAGGAGATGCACTTGCCAATAAATCTGTTTTTTTGATATATCTTCAATCAATATAATATTGCTATCCCCTAAGATGCCACTTCGTCGATTTCGGTACAATCTGAAATTCAAAGCTAAGATAGAAACCAGAAGTTGCAGAATAAAGCAAAATGTGAACGGGATCGATCCGCTTAGGGAAAAGAGACTAAGCAAACCTGTAGGTACATGACATTCCATCAGTCAGTTAGAAGACTGGTGGCCAGCGTTCTGTTAATATATTTAAGTTACTACTCCAAAAACTCCAGAAATTGGCCACGCCCCCTTTTCCCTACGAAACTATAACTCTTAATGCTAATATCGGATTTTTATTTGTATTTCAGCTATTTAGAAACTCAAAAGTAGCTAAAAGGGATCTAGGAGGCGTAGGCAATTTTTCAAGTTGATACAGTAAGCTGTGCTGAAGTCAAGTCTATGCCCCTGTATTGTTTGCATATAATAAGAATATTCAGTTTTAGTTTGAACACCTGCGATTGTAACATAGTGTTCATCCGAATTTCAAAATTGAGGATTAGATAAAACCGAGCTGAATTTGGCTTGATAGGTCTGAGTCTAATGTAAATGGTGGCAGTTGGAGATGAGTGTCCTGGCCAATGACAGCTAACAACCTTGTCGATCAGGGTTCGGAGAACTGGTTTGGCTGCTGGTGTCAGATTCTTATTTTTTGCCCCTGTCAGGAACGAAGCTAGAGACGTTGAAATAAATAAATGGGATACGAATATTATAAACGACAAGTAGAATCTGGAAAGATTGACGCTCGCTGAGCACCTTCCTGGGATTGGGAGCAAACTTCCCATGGTTTAGGTCCGATGTACCCTTGTACCTCCCGAGATTTCGTCTCAATTGCTGGCCATTCCACGCCAAGGGGATGTCTCCTCAGGATGGACCCTGGCATTGTACCAGCAACTCTAATCTTGACAGCCCTTCAGTTGTAAGTGCTCTTCTCGGAGCATCCTGCCTATTAATATTGGTTATAAATACTTGAATCAATTTATTCCACTTGAATCCAATCAATCGCAGTGCATTCAGCTAATATGTAGTGCCAAATAGGACTAAGTCGATAGTGGTAGGTACTCGCACCTGGAGGTACAGAAAGAGGATTTCTCGGGACCCAACATCAATTTCTCTCCCCAACAACTCCAGCTCCGAGCAGGACACCTTTAATCTCGTCGTCGCAAAAGTTCGCTCCAATGGCAATGGATGAGTCAATAGAACATCACGATATCCTCATCTTGGGCGCCGGCCTCTCTGGCATCAACACGGCGCACGTCCTCAACCGGAAACTCCCCCACCGCTCGTACACAATTATCGAAGCACAATCGGCCATTGGCGGAACATGGCGCTTCTTTCAATACCCCGGCTTCCGATCCGACTCATTCATGACCTCATTTGGACTATCATGGCATCCTTGGAGACATAAACATAAGATGGCCCAGGCTGGGGAGATTGTCGAGTATCTCGAGGAGGCTGTCGATGCAGCCGGGCTGAGGAACAAGATTCGGCTGCGGCATAAGATGATGGCGTGTGAATGGCGAACCGATGAGCAACAGTGGAGGATAGAAGTTGACGCGGATGGAACACGCAAGACTTTTATCGCTAATTTTGTCTTCAGCTGCGTTGGCTACTATTCATATGACAAGGCTTTCCAGACGACAATTCCTGGTCTTAAGGGTTTCGGTGGGCAAGTTGTTCATCCCCAGTGGTGGCCCGAGGGCCTCGACTACTCTGACAAACGGGTCATTGTTATCGGATCAGGAGCCACAGCAGTCACTGTTGTTCCATCGCTTGCTGAGAAGGCTGGTATGGTGACTATGCTCCAGCGCAGTCCATCCTTTGTCATATCTCGATCCACATCTTCCAGCCTCGACTCTTATCTACGCTACCTCTTACCTTTCTCATTGGCATATTGGTTGATATACTGGAAAGATGTCTTCCTGGAAATTTTTTACACACAACTTCTCCTCAACTTTCCAGAAATGGGCCGCAAAGTCTTGATGGATGGAATGCAGGAGGCATTACCCAAGGACATTGATGTCAATGTGCACTTCAACCCTAGCTATAACCCCTTTCAACAAAGGCTCTGTATGTGTCCAGAAGGTGACTTCTTTAAGGCTTTGCATCGGGACAACTGCGAGATAGTGACAGACACTATTGAGGCAGTCACAAAGGATGGTATTCTTCTCAAATCCGGTCGCAAGCTCGAAGCCGACATTATTGTTACCGCAACTGGACTGCATTTCCAACTCTTCGGCGGCGCAACACCGTTAGTTGATGGGCAACCCATCGACATCGGTTCACATTATAGTTGGCGCGGCTGCATGATTGATTCTCTCCCTAACATGGGATTTGTGATGGGCTATGTCACAACATCATGGACGCCAGGTGCTGATCTTATGGCCAGGACATTAACAAGTGTTGTCAAAGAGATGGAGAAGACGGGTTCAACAAGTGTGATGCCGGTGCTTGATGCAAAAGAGAAGAATAAACCACAGAAGTTGCTTATTGGTGCCTCGAGTAATTACTTTGTCAAAGCAGCAGATCGTATGCCCAAGGTAACTGGCGAAGGCGCATGGTATGGGCGCAGTAACCCAGTCAAAGATTGGTGTGCGTGGATGCTGGGAGATGTTACAAGCGGTCTTCTTTACAGCGGAGGACAAAGAAAGAAGAAACTTTGAGGTCCTCGCATATAGAATTGAATTTCGCGAAGAAAAGAATAGCACCATGTGGCTTGCTTCTCCGGGTTGTCGGGCTCTAATGGCGTTTGCCTTGCCGATATCCGTGAGAAAGACTTTGATCATGATTTATAAATGACGAACGATAGTTTTTTTTTTTTTTTTCATTTGGTAGGCTGAAATCGAGTTCTGAACAAAAGTAGAAAAAACCGGAATACATAACTGCCAATCTTTCAGGTATTTGTGCCAAAGATATGCCAAAGCTATGCTGAGGCCTAGAGCTAAAGCGACTGGAAACAAGACGCGCCAGCCGTCCGTCTTCGGGTGCTTCCGTTAAGTCAAGTTGCGATTAATTCTTTTGCTTATTGACTATTCTCCGATTCGTTAACGTATTCATCTTCACGATCTCGATGCATCTTGCGCATGCTTCGACAGCCCCAAGAATTGTTACGCTCGGTTATATAACCTTGCTCCAACGACCCTGTCCCATCCACTGTTTCTATTTATCAATAACTCCATTTACTGACGAATCTGAACATCTGAAATAATGTACACCTGATCCTGCATGAATCCTGCGCCGCTTCACGCGGACAAGGGCCAGGCTTCTGAGTTGGCTTAACTAGTTGAAAGTCAATTCCCCCTTTCTGATACGAATTTAGCCAGGTCTTATTCGATAAGTCACATATCTCCTTGTCCCGCTCTGATGAGTTGTCGTTATTCTGAAACTATAACTCACTTATCGACGGTTGATATCCGTATTCTTGGGACCATGGGGTTTCTGATAGATCAATCGTTAACCGAGATCTGTTTTCAGACTTTCGCTGTATTACTTATCCCTCATGTTATTTGTCTCGTTCAGCGCTGGCATCGTCTGCGCCATATTCCTGGTCCTGCCGGCGTAGGGGGTCTTCGTGGTGGCAATGTCGCGGTGCACTCAGCGGTGGCTATCATGAGCATTTAAAGAACGCAGCTGACCAATTTGGTATTGTGAGCTTGCCAATACATCAACCCGAGCAATCACTCACAGTTCAAAGGTCCTCTCGTTCGCATTGGCCCCAATGAGCTTCTCTCCACAGACCCCGTTACGCTACGGACCATGTCTGCTGTGCGGAGCACTTACACGAAAGGTGACTTTTACACCAGTGGGAGGATAGTGCCTGGTATTGATAATGTTGTGTCTGAGAGGGATGAGGTTAAGCATAAAACCATGAGAGCAAAGATGGCCCCAGGTGTAAGTCTATTACTATAGTTTCACCCACAATGCTGATGCCTTTTGAAGTATTCGTATAAAGAAAATGAGGGTTTCGGTTTTGAAGCTGGCATAGATCGACAACTACTCAACTTCATCTCTCTCATCGACCGAGAGTATTTGTCAACTACTGGCGAGCCACGACCCGTTGACTTTGCCGAGAAGACACAGTTCTTCGCCCTCGATGTTATTGGCGATGTATCCTTTGGAGAACCATTCGGGTACTTGTCAAAAGACGAGGATCTTTATCAATACAATGAGATAAATGCTAGTTCACTCCCAGTCATGAACATAGTATCCGTATATCCCTGGCTAGGAAGGATCGTTCATCGGTGGCCGCTGAGTCTACTGTTACCACGAGAGGAGGACCAGGTTGGCTTTGGAAGGCTAATGGGGTGAGTGATTGAGGAGAGCCAATGGTCAAAACTGACTTGAGCCCGCAGATTCGCAAATCAGTTTGTCCGTAAAAGACTCGCGGACGGCACTGCATCGAAGAAGGATATGATGCAAGTTCACATTAACAGCGGTATGAATGAAGAGGAGCTCCTCCAGCAAGCCTTCATCTCCATGTAAGTCCCCAAGAAGCTCTATAAGAACAGTCAACTGACAACCTTAGCATCGCTGGCTCCAACTCGACTGCACATGCACTTCGCATGATCATTCTCTCCCTTATAACAAACCCAGCAGCATATCGCTCTCTCATTGCTGAGATCTGTCAATTTGCCTCGTCAGTCAGCAACCCCATTTCATGGACACAGACTCAAACATTGCCATATCTCCAAGCCGTTGTTCGCGAGGGTCTGCATATGTGGCCTCCCGTTGCTGGACTTGGTTTCAAGCAGGTACCTCGGAGGGCAATACCATCAATGGCTTCTTCGTCCCGGGCGGGACACAAATTGGTCAGGGGTTCTATGCTGTTGGCCGATCTCACCTTGTTTGGGGTGATGATGCTGATGTGTTCCGACCTGAACGCTGGCTACTTGCTGGGGAGGACAGGTTGAGAGATATGATAGCGGCATTTGACACACACTTTGGCCATGGTAAATATTCGTGCCTGGGAAAGCCGATTGCCCTTATGGAGATTCACAAAGCTGTTTTTGAGGTATGTGGGTTTGCACTTTCTCGCAAGTGCTGGTGCTAATGAATATTAGTTGATCAAACGGTACGACTTTGCCGTACTGAATGCTGAAAGACCCATCAAGACCCAGACTTCAGTCTTTCTGTTTGCTTCAGACTTTTGGGTCACAATCACCAGGCGTGATTAAGAAACGAATGGGTCCGTAGCAAGTGATAGATATGGCATTGAAGTTATAATAAGTATATTTATTAATCATGTTTTGGAAGTAACCAGATCATATAATTGTACCCATGGCCTCGACAAAAGCTATGAGCAAGGCGGACTGCAGGCTGTTGCATGTCCCAATGACTATTGTGACTGACCAATAGTGGAGAGACAGATGAACAGAAGCCTTGCTACTATGCTTTCAATAAGGCATTCCCTGGCATGATGAGCCAAACTGCCGGTGCTGCGTTTCTTTGGGACATTTTGTGATCCCGGATGTGTATAGTTCAGTGACATATGGAGATTGAGTGCCCAGAGTTGTTTCCCTTCGTAGATATTCAAGCCTCTTCTTCGGGGTTCCTCGACGGTGTACCGAGTGTTTCAAGCCCTCTTGCTCCTACCATTTCTGCTGGCGCGTTTGCTGGAACATCCGCGACCTTTCCATCAACCACCTTTCCTTGTCCCATAGCCTCTTGATATTTGCGACCCGTCTCATCTAGTAACGCTTGAACCTCTCCTTCTCTTTGTACAATCTCCTCGCGCTCCTTTTTGAGCTTCTCCACACGATTCTGTTTCCCCTTCATCTCCTCTTCCATTCCCTTCAGTGTCGTCTGCAAACGAGCCAGACATTCTGTCAAGCTGGGTAGCGGTGATATTTTGGGTGGTGCTTGCAGTAAGTCTTGGCCGGGATCTTTTCGCGGCTTCTTCAGACCATCCATACCAGCACGTGTCTGCGCAGCTTCGTAAGCGATTCGTCGTTCTGCATCACTATCGGATGAAGAATCGGAAGTGTGGCCCTCAGCAGCTGTGATAAGCTCCTCCATCTTCTTCCGATCTTGTTTCCGTCTCTCCTTTTCGGCACGTCTACCAAGAGAAAGTCCACCATCCTCCACGTAGTTATCAAAACCCTCACCGAGATCTTCGTCCTCGGCTATTAATCGTGTATCATCCTTCTTTTTGCGTCCGAATGGATCCTCGTCATCTTCGACTGACAAAAAGTCCTTCTCAAGGGCGAGTCGTTTACGCCGCTCTTTCTTTTCTTGAATTTCGGCTTCAGATAAGATAGACGTCGTTTGTGGCTGGTTGAACTCTGTCGAATCAACAACGACAGCGCCCTCAAGCTCAGAAGCATCCAAGTCCATCAGGTCGCTTTCGTCAGGCGGTAATGTGGAGGGCCTTTGGGGAGTATTCGGCGTAGATGATTGTAGCTCTTCGAGGTATTCCTTGCTATACCTGGGCCGGTCGTCATCGTCTCCAATAGACCTCATGGGAAGGCCTTTCGTACCCAGACCCCTCTTGATAGCACTGTTTTCTAATGCGCGACCTAAAGGCAGCTTTTTGGGTGTAAAGACCTCGGTGGCCTCGTCATCTCCTGCAGTGCTATCGTCACCGCCGAACGATAGCCGTGAAGATTTGTTCGGTTTCTTTTTCCCTTTAAGCGATCCCGACCGGCTGATCGCTGGTCGAACCACTGCAGGTCCATCATCCTCCTCGTCGTTCGCGGCTGCGAGTCCTTCACCATCCGCTGGATTGAAACTCTTCCTTAGCCCCGACTGCCGAAATGGTTTCCGACCAGCTTTCGCACCGAATAATGGTTTGGCAGGCTCTGTATTCGCAAGGGTCAGCCTTGATCTCATCAGCAAGAGTCTCATGTCCATAGTCTGGGTATACTCACCATCAATAGCAGCATTATCGGCATCTGCTGCTGCTGGGATATTTTCGCCAGAATCATCATCGGCGACTTTGATGACCTTGGCCTTTCTTTTTGCAGAAAAACTCATGATGAGATTGTTTTTACGGTTGGCGCATTGCAGTTCCAAAGTTCAGTTCGCGACGTGGATTAAAGTGACATGCATTTTGGTCCGGGGTCTTATCGGCACGTGACTAACCTTGAATTTCCTCCAGAGAAATAGAGGTAGCTCTAGGCCGCGATCGCGTCGCATGAAACAGCATCCCAGTATTCCAACGATTGACTGCTCAAGATGGCGCCCGCCCAACCTGAGCTCAAAAAGGCAAGCTCCTATCCTCTCTATGTCGCATGCTCACTGGATTTATCTTTGAAGATTTCTCAGCCTGAAGCTTTGCGATCTGCTATCACTGATCCATAGCTAACTTTTGTATCCAGTACCTCGACAAGCGCCTGTTCGTGCAGTTGAACGGCAGCAGAAAAGTCATCGGTATCCTCCGTGGCTACGATGTAAGCGATCCTCGTACGAACTTGTACGAACAGAACTAACGGTACCAGGTCTTCCTGAACATTGTCCTAGACGAGGCGGTGGAGGAGAAGGACAACGGCGACAAGGAGAGGATCGGCATGGTTGTACGTTCCCCTGACTTTCCCCTCTAACCCCAGAGATGAATATGCTAACATATAAGTAGGTCGTCCGTGGTAACTCAGTGGTGATGCTCGAAGCTCTGGAACGAATTGGCGGAGACGATCGACGCGGAGACCGATAAACCACAGCAGCGGGGAAACACAGGAAGAGACAAGGGAAATTATGTGATCTTTATTGGCGTTAAGGTCGAAAATGAGAAAGTCCTTGTGGGCAGTTTGCTTGGGTCACGTCGTGCTAGACATCAAGAGAAAGCTGTTCAACTTCGTTCACCCAAACACTACTCCTTCTTCTCCCAGGCCTTCTTGTCGTAAGAGTCCATCAACTGGCCAGCATACGCCTTCTGCCACCCCTTGATACCTCCAATCAGAATCTCAGCCTTGATTTCGGTCTCTTCAACTTCATTGAGGTAGTCCTGCATCCAGCCAGCACATCGAGGGCCTCGACTACCACAGCTCCCTGGGGCATTGTTAGTAATGGGCTGGGCTTGGCTATTTAGATGATGATTACTCACCACAATAAAAGATGATCCTCTTGACACCTGCCTGTTTAACAAGCTGATAGATCTGAGGACGGGTCTGGTAGAACGTATGAGCCGGGAGGTTAATAGATGTTGCGATAGTGCCGCCCTCCCAGTCCGTCCTTCGCACATCAACTAGCAGAAAGTCCCTGTGTGCATTTTTGCCAGAAGCTGCATTCACTTCGATAAGTTTAGCGATGATGGCCGGGTCCGTTCGAGGGCATTCGGCCTTTGGCTCAGGGAACGCCTCCCACCATTCCTTCTGCGGGGTGTTCTGCTGGGCGTCTTCTGCCATGATGTGAATCTTACAAGCTCTGAGGAGATTCTGGTTACGTAGTCGGGTCTTGAGGTGTGCCTATGAAGATTTGTTGGATACTCGGAGAAAGTTTATTACATGTAGGTTTGAAGTTGGGAGACATAGATGCGGCGTGGTGGCTAATGATGACGGAGTGCAGGTCCGGAACTTTTACCCCGAAATCTGATTGCATGGTCCGACGGGTCTCCCTTTTTATCACTAACACCTAATATAACATCTCTCCAACTGAAAGGCGATTGGTAAATAAGAATATACCATTTCGATTTACAATTAGTGTTAGATCTAGATGTCATCTATTTTCGCAACGAGCCATTAAATTTACGTTCAACTCTTCATGCTTCACTCCTGAGAACGTATCTATTCCAGACTCATGCTGCAGACAATTATGAATGTAACTCTCTTCATAGAACTATGTGATATCAACAGATCATTTGAAGGGTCTCGGTTACCTTGATGGGCCTTTATTATAGACTTTTCACTGGCAAGTTCTCCTGGGTCATAAAGCTGACGAAAAATAAACCATAAATCAGACATGGCCAATCTTCAGGGAACTCTCCTCATCAAAAACTCCAAACTTGCAAACCGATCGAATAAAAAGGATAAGTATAGAAGGCCAAAGAAAAGAAAGTATGTTGCGAAATGACCCAGGAGACTCAGTAAGGCAAAGCCAAGTGACCTCATGGGTTCCAGGGAGTCACACCAAGAAGCCTAAGCCCATTCTCGAAAACCTGCCGTGTGTTCTCGTATAATGCGAGCCTCGCTTCGTTGGCAGCCTCGAGGCCGTCCCAGTCTTTCTCATCGTCGTCGTCAAGAGTTTGCATCACCTGGTCAACCAATCGTATCAAGTATCCGACGACAAACGATGGTTCTAGTGTTTTGAAAGAGCCATGTGCAGCATCTGGGTATTGCAGCAGTATGCGCAGGAGCTCAGAATAATCTGCTGTTTCCAGTGAAGTATGATCTAAAGTAGCATAGTTAAACTGAGCTGGACCTGGTCCTAACTTCTCTAATAGCCTGGCATAGCAGTTCTGAATGGCAGCACCTGTATCTCCTTCGAGGGGTGTCATCTTTTTGGGGTCGATTGCGTATGAGGTGGTCCGCCTGTGGTAGTGATCCTGGATGAATAAACCAGCCAGGCTAAGTTGTTCCACTGACTTCTCAGATTTGTTCACATGAGAAGATTCCTCCTCTTCCTCTTCGAGCCCGTCATGTGTCATAGACCGGCAGCCATCGATGTAGTCGCTCAATAATGCTGCTCCCTTAAGCTTTTCTGGTAGACCATTGATCTTGGCAAATGGCACATGTTGGATGCGCTCGGCAAGATCTTGTCTCCCCATCAGCTCGAGAGTCTTGGTCACTCGGTGGAAATGCATTTCCTGCTCCATAGCAACAACATAGATCATCTTGTCGAACTTGTGTTTCTTGTATCGGTCGAACACCGCAGCAAGATCACGGAGTAGATACGATGTTGTCCCGTTTCGGTAGCGCACCACTGCTAGGGAAAGTCCCCTTGCGTCGTGTTTTGAGAAATCGATCTTCCAGGAATCGTCATGCTCTTCGTAAATCCCCTTTTCTTTTAGAAGCTGTTCCACTTCGGTGACTGACTCGGCAGTGACCTGTGACTCTCCAGAGTATTCATCAAACGTTACTCCGAGCTGTGCGTACGAATCAGTGTAGTCTTTGACTGTCGCGTCACGAAAACGTTGCCATACTGCCATGGCTTCTGGTTCCTTGTCCTCCATTTTCTTAAAGAAGATGTCTCGCTCGGCATACAAGCCTCGTGACTCGATCTTAGTAACATCTTGTTTGTTCGCTTTTGCAGTTTTGCGTTCTTCTAACTCTGGCTTGAAGAGTTCCTCAATCTTGTGGTTAACTTCGAGGAGATGGCGGAGCGGCTGCTTAGCGAACTCGTCTTCTGAGCCAAATCTCTCCCAACCAGCTGCAAGTAAACCAATCTGCTTTCCCCAGTCACCCAGGTAGTTCATCTTCACAACGTCCCACCCCATACTGGCATGAATATTTGCGATGTACGCGCCAATTATTGTGCTTCGTAAGTGCGACACCTGAAACTCACTCGCCATATTCGGGGATGAAGACTCAACGATGACCTTCTTCTTTGGTCCATCAGGCACAGCAGGATCGGCAAGTCCGAGTGATGTATCATAACCGTACGAAGCATTTCTATCGCTAATGTATGACAACAAGAGCCGAGGCATGGTATTGGGTGAAAAGTAGACTTGCAAGCGAATGCCATCCCGTAGAGGGCACCCAAAGGGTGGTGTTCTTGGTAACTGTGTGTGAGTACATGTCAGCAACAGCAAGCATTACTGGCTCAAGTGGTTGTACCTTTTGCAGTAGATCTTTTACCAAATCCTCCGGGTTGACATTCTTGAGTCTAAGTTTTGGAGCAACAATTACAAGGTCACCCATTCCTGTGATGTTTGATGTTTGGATGGCATCATAGGCAATCTGTTTATCGCAGTCGAGAAGCTTCTGTAAGGTATCGGCGAGGTAAACACGGAAGATATCTTGCGGATTGTGCACAATGTCTGCGCCTGGGTAGTTCGGGATTGGCGTATCTAGTCCTGCCTTCCCAAGAAGACTCTCGATGCCGCTGACCGAACAAGTTGTTGCTGCCATAGCCACGATGCTGCGATGGTGTTGAGGACCGAGAAAAGTGAGTCATATGACAGTGTCTTGATTGCCTTAAGAAGGCAGCTAGTTGAGTCGAGAGGCAAGCGCACATAAAAGCATTTGAGCTGTGAGCCAGAGAGCAGTTGGGCATCAAGAGTGGTGTCGTTTCACAGCCTCATGTTGATAAACGACACTATGATTTGCTGATAATCTCTCTGCGCCGCTTGATGCTGTCAAGCTGCGGGATGAGTTGGCAGACACCCCTAACCAGTCACAAATGAGGCTTCCAGAGAGCAATTGGCCATCAACACCCGGGGTGAAAGCAGAGTGGTGCATAACACACCTCGCGATAGAGGCAGGTTGCACTTGGGATTATATCGCGCGTCATGCCGTTGACAACGTTAGACGTGTCATATCTCAAACATGACGATCTTGTTGCCCAATACCTGGTAAATGGATCACAGATGTCAATGCATGGGGTAGGGAAGGGAAAAGGTAACGAAAGATAGCGAGGGCCGGGGCGTGGTGATTCGCTGAATATTTTTGAGGCCTGCAAATTTTATAAGCCTCCATTGCTAGAATTCCAAGGCTTTAATAGACGCAGGCGCCTTTTCGGGGGGGGGGGGTGACCACATGTGAATACTGTCAAATGGTCATCAGTCTATTATTTCTTTTGGTATTCGGAATTCACATTGCCCTGTTCCCAACTCACATGCAAGTCAAGTTCCTCTATTTTCCCAAGCAAAAACATCATTGCATAGCCGCAAAACCATCACCAACAAACATAGTTCCTTAGCGTACCAGCCATTAACCCGAAGAATTGAGGTGCTCGTCGTGCGTCAGAATGCTGCTGAGCATCACAGGGCTTCAGTCAGAGACTGATCACGCTGCCTTGACATGCCGAGACCGATACCGGCACACAAACCATAGTATTCCAAGTATACAAATGGCGCTGAAAATGACCACCATGCTAGTAAATCCAGGCCAGGCAGGTGAATCACCGCTGGCTGGCTTTCCAGCGTACACTTGAGCGATCAAGTTCATGATTCCTAAGACCTATCACCCTTAGCTTCTTAGTCTTAATTAATAAAAGTACAAGTCAATGGAGATGTACAAATGCTGCAATCGTTATTTGTTCGATGATCTCGTCTCTGCTTTGCTTTTCATCCGCGTGATCGTTTTTTCTCTGAGATACACACCTTGTTAGTTTGTGTAGTTCAGAAGAGGCTTCGAGATGAAGCTTCCCTAAGTGATAGGAAATGAACCTTACCTCACGCCTTACATCCTCGAATGCATCTTTAAGCTGCTCAAGGCTCCTATCAATATCTCTTAGCTGGCCACAGAAATACTTGATCATACGGAGAGATCTGAAAGCCCCTGGGTCGGCTTGCAAACCCTGCCAGAGTGGTCCATAGGGTATTTCATCTGACCCAACCATGACATCGTCTGTCAAGAAGCGGCTCACTTTTTCTGCCAGTCTTGAGTTGAAATGAGTAATTCTACTCAATGTTAACGGGAATTGTTTTCTCCATTCTTGCATTCTTTGACGCAAAGCCGAGTTAGCAGAGTTGTCCTGTGGAAGGGCAGTCTATATAAATAGTGAGAACAAGATACTTGAAAGTGGGAGCCACCTCTATTGTGCTCAAAGCACGTTGATAACTTACATAAGTATCCATGCTTTTTTTGAGACATTCTTGTATGTTTCCGTGATATTCCACAATTTTTTCGAGTTGCTTTGCCAGAGCCACGAGCGAGTATGCTCGAGGGGATCGGGTTCTCTTGAGCTCTGCCTCACGAATGATTGGATCTTCAGTTCCATCTAAGCGAACTATGTCTTCGTCTTCCGTTGTTCCTGGCTCTTCGTCAAAGAAGTCATCGTCCAGGCAAACTGTGGTCGAATACTGTTCACTGCGACCCGTAGTCGTGAGCGAATAGACAGCTACGTGAAGAACAGCATCATCCGCAACACAAAAGTTCTCTTGCCGTTCTTGTGGCGATGTCTGGTGCTGGAGGTTGAGAAAGCCGAGGTCATAGCGCGCTCGAAATTTCCGACTATTCGCAAAAGTCCGCGTATCTGATCGATCTTGAGTGCCAATTGCGAGAAATGGAAGGTTAAAAGCAATGAGAAAACAACCACCCCACCAGTCCTGTCAAAGTATGTCAGCGGTAATAGTCGAGAGCCTAGACCGTATGCTAGTTGTATTGTTTCACGTACTGGGTCGCTCAACCCTAGTTCAGGAACAGGGCTTGGGTTAAGATAGTTCGCAAAAAGATTGCGAAGGCCATAGACTTGCGACGCAGGAGCTGTCCTGATGAGTGCAAGTATGCTGACTCCATTTGGGTTGTATATGTATCTTGACGGTTTCAGCATAGGTATGTAGGTAGCAACAGGGCTGTCGGTCCTCTAGGTAGGTAACTTACATGCGTCTAGTGTTGCCGAATACCTCAAATCCCGAATCTCGGGGAAAGCGCTAAACACACTAGTCAGTTTCTACATTTTTTCTTAAGCCTAGCGACTGATAGAGTGGTACAAGAAATTAATGCTTACTTTCTCTTGCAATGCCTTGTACAAGTCGTTATTGTTCAAGAAACAATAATGGAGTCGACGAGGAGGAATAGCGTTTTGTGGAATCAAGCTGCAGTCGGATATCCACGCTTTTGGAGATTGAACATCTCTTAGACGAGGGTTTTCAGGGGCATCCGGGACGAAGTTTTGGAGAACAAAATCTGCTCCTTTGCAGAATTCTTCAACCTGTGTCACTCTGTCTTCCCATCGGGGCGAGCTTGGATAAGGAATCATGAAGGCAGGGATGTCATCAACCTCTTCGTCTGTTTCCCTTAGAACGTCCAAGAAAGGTTTGTTCTCGTCCACAGCTATGATTTTGGTTCTGTTCCCAAAGCGCCTTCCCCACTCGTACCTGTCCATCCAGTTAGGGGTAGCAGCTGCCATGAGCTCGAAAGTAGCAGTCTTTACGCGTCCCAGGTAGTCAAACCCGAGCATACGGCGACTCTTTCGAGGATTCGCCGGCTTAGGTAATTTCTCGATCATTGTATCCATGGAGTGTTTGCAGTTGTGAAAAAGCGTGCCACTTTGTTTCTGTAAGTAATAGTTCGAACCAGTCAAAGAAAAGGCAATTCAGTGAGCCAGACGCAATGAAGATTGTCTCGTAAGGTTGAGGCTTGAGAACTCGACGAGGATATTCGAGTCCTTGTACCGGCTAATATCTACGGGTGAGTACTAATACAATGACCGACGCTGTGCCCAACTATACATCCATCGCCTTGGGCTCATCTCCAGGTGCTCATTTAGCTGCAGCAACCATACACCTTCATGAAAAGTGCACATCCCAATACTTTGGGATTTGCCGCCTGCATTTCTGTTAATTCCACGCCACGGCGCGATGGTAGGTATGCACGCAGAAGGAAGCAGACTAAACGACTTTGTAATTGAAAGACAATAGCCATCAACGTGTCAGCCAGCGCTAGTGCTCGAATAAAATTATAGGTTGATACGGTGGTGAGTAAGGCATCACGGCAAAGCCGATGAAGCAGCTATGCATGACAGATCCAATGAGCACATCTATGAGGTCGGTGTTGTTGATGGAATGACATAAACGTACAAACATAGCCATTTTTTTCGATTTTCAACTTGCCTATTTCTCATCCTGCTCACTAGTACAACAACTGGTGAATTCTTAATCGGTGTTGGTAGTTCGTCTGTTCTAGAGCCTCTTTAAACATCGTGGCTGAGCCATCAAGTGTCTAGCTATATTTGAGTCTTCTTTCAAGGAATCCGATATAAGAAATGAGAAGGGGAAAAAAAGGCAATGAGGCCCCTGTACGAAAAGCATGGTTTTGTTCACTCAAGATGGTGTCATCGTCAAGCTCATAACTTAAAGTTAGTCTAATCTGACACTGCCCCTCTGCCGATATCGGGCGGGGTTGTCCTCAAGCGGCCATGCTCTCAATTGAAGTATGAAGAAAGGCAACAAATAAAACCACAGTCGGCACAGCAACATCCCTTAGATAGGTTAATTGTGCATATAGATATATATAGATATATCTATGTTGGGTCTATGATAACCGAAAAACTCCACTATCAAGAAGACCAAACTTAGAGTCCAACCTTCCCCACAAAGTATCTCCAGTGCTAAAATAACTCAACGGCTCGGTCCGGTTTAGTCAACCATTAATATCTAAATTTATCCAATGCCAGTTGATCCGGCTCTAAAATTGCCTAAACTTGCCTAACGCTTCTTCATTAATTGGACATAGAACAAGCTGCCTTGCCTTACCTGACAGTTTACGGGACTTGTTGCCCTATACTCCCATTATGTATCCTGACATTTCCAGAAAGACCTGGCACTGAAATGAGGCAGAGGCTTAAATATTAGTTAAGTTGGAGGCATTGAAGTCCTCCGGTAGAAAAGAAAAACACTGTCTATCTGTACGACCCTCCAACAATCTGCCAGCTTTTACAACTCGTGTTCTTTTTCGGTCCCCAGCCACGTTCCATACCCTCATCAGATCGAGGTATTAGCCTCATCACCTCCTTCATGATCCCCGATTTGCGCAGAACGCGCATTGAAGCGACGAGTCTCGCAATTGGGGCAACGAGGATTCCCGCAATAAGGACAAGGATCCACGCTAACCTTCATCCCTCCATGGCCACAACAGCACTAAAGAGTCGTTAGAGTACGAATGGAGATATGAAAAGAAGGGCCACCCGTGACAGTCATAAGACTGCACATCAATACTTACACAGACCCAGATCCACACAACCTTTCTGCGGGGTGGTAGCTCGTTTATAGGTATCGGAGCGGGGTCGGAGCATGCAGCTAATTGCCTGTCAGCTTCTGAAGCATTCAAGGGAGGGGGTATGATAGTGGGCTGCAGTAAGAACAAGGCAACTGCTGGCTGGGCTTCAATCCGTGTAGATGGATTTATCACTGCAGAGCTGCAGAGCATGTACATAAGTCTGCTTCTCATGGTTCAACACCAAGGGTTGCTGCGATAGGCCAGATATCAGCCACTAGACTGCGCGTTTTCCCCAAACCGCCTACGCGTTTATACCTACGTTTCATGGCTAGAAGCAAGTATATTGACTGCAATTGCCCTAGTTTGGAACATAGAATAAGAAATCGACAATTGAGGCCCCCCATCAAAAAAGTAATCAGTTCTTATCTATATATATATTAGGTTGAGTACCCTAGTATTAAACGGTAAGTTCCTCAACCTACAGGTTGAAGGAAGGTACAAAGGCCCTGGCCTGCGATGTCGGCTATGACCTAAGGGCACCCCTAAAGTAATATTCAACATCCCTCTTTTGTATGTAGAATCCAGTCTCGGAGATCACCTAGGTAGTAGCTGCACCCCTTAAAAGGGGTGCTTAAAGGCGACTTTGTCCCTTCTTCAAGTAACAATGTTCATCTACATCAAGTGGCACCTACGTAAGGGTTAACGGGTGGCTGTTCCCCCTTGAGACGGGAAATTGTGATACGTCAGAAAGACGGCAATGACGGGTAAAGGTCGAGTGTCACCCGATTTGTCACCGATTCGTTCACAGCATATCTGTTAAGCGACGATGAAATAATAAAACTGGCCATTCTTTGTCCTGTCCCTTGGTCTCGGCTGGCTCATTCGCGTTGGGGCTCTGAATCATTATTATTTTCTTATTCACCACTTCAGGTGAAGTCAAAGGCTGGTCGCGTTTGATGACCAGCATCATCAAGCAATGGGACTTCCACATGCCTTCAATAAGGTTGTACAAGCACCTTT
The DNA here is from genome assembly GCA_013184415.1 of Fusarium concolor. Taxonomy (NCBI): domain Eukaryota; kingdom Fungi; phylum Ascomycota; class Sordariomycetes; order Hypocreales; family Nectriaceae; genus Fusarium; species Fusarium concolor. The sequence goes on from JABCJY010000545.1 coordinate 20,544, forward strand.
GTTTAACTAAAGGTGGGACAAGATCCGGTCATATCCTGGCCAGTGTTAGTTCCACCTTGAAGGCTCGGACATGTTACCTTGAGTTCACCTCAAAGAAAATGTTGCACTCTAACTTTTTCCCCTGCATCCACCGGCAAACTATATGTTTTTGGGAAATTTCTTCGCTAGAGGGGCTCTTTTCCCAACATTCCTATTCATAAACTATGCAGGGGTTGGCGACGGACCAAACTGTGTTTAGTAAGGGCCCGACACTCAAGCATTGACCAGCCGCCGGTATAGGTGAAATATTAAAAATAAAAAATAAAGAGAGAGAGAGAGAGAGACTTTTCGTGGGGATTGTGAAACGCCTCAAGGTTTGATATTAGCGAACACCGAGAGTCATTCGATGTTTGTCACGCAGTTTCCTGGTGTTCCTCTGCGAGACCCAAGGTTGGTGATCCCAAGACCAAAGTTCGAATAGATTCGACTAGGTTGGCCGACATTTGATCGTGATAGGGGACAGGGGTATCACAGCGATGATGCTTTGACCTGATGGCGTTCATATTAAGAAAGAAGAGTCGAGATTGATTCGAGATGGAGGCGCCCAAAATTCTGTTGAGCGGAAATTTGAGTGCCGCAGTCAGGGCCAACAGCAATCCATGAAGTGCATTCTAACTTTCTCCTTATTCTTGCTTATAATAGCGTGATCATGTATACGAGACGAGTCAGATTGATATGACTCTAGCCAGGACTGGGGCAGGTCTCTAAACTCCAGCTAATGGCACATCTTGACATTTCGAGTATATGTATCCGTATTGTTGCAATATTGTCCGAAACGCCAGTTTTATATAATGCTTACTCAGGAAGCACATCCCTGGCTGGCCTTCGAATAGTTCTCGTTGCTTTTCTTCGCCATATCGCTGCAACCTGCCGAAGTCTAAGATAATCTTGCGCCACGATCAAGGCTGTTTTCACTAAGCCAACCAGGTCATTTGTCCAGTTTGGTGACTCCCTTGATCCTCGAAGTAAGTTTGAAGAATGCTTGGAAGGATTCTTGCAGTGGCTTGCTGAGTATCGGGGTATCGTTGTCCAATTTGGGAGGAGGTATATGAGAAAACAGATCGTGAGAAAAGTCCATGACAAAATTGCCAATTCTGGTCTAAATACTGCACTGGCCATTCCTACTGAGTCAGTATGGATCTGAGCAGTCAGACTCAATATGCTAAGAGTCTAGTATTTGTATGGTCAGCACTTATGGCTTCAAGAAATGGGGTCTGTACTGACAAAGGCAGCAAGGGCCATTCTGTGGAAGTTTCTTTCTTGGGCCATATGCTCCTCGTCGTATTTGTGTTTCCTCTGACATAACGGTTAGTTAAGGTATGCAAAAAGGTAAGTGGAAAGTGGAAAGAGAAGAGAAAGAGAAAAAAGAAAAGAAAGCCAGAACGATAGAACTATTCCATACCATACCTACCTCATGTCTTACCTCAATAGAAGATTTCAAGAGTCGGCTGAGCTCGCCATTGATATCGCGTAAGCTTTCAAGACTGTCTGTGATCTCGACCAGAGATTGCACAGCGCGTTCTTCTTTCTGCACGTTCAGCCACAAATGATGCTGAGGCAACCCCCTGGGGCTGATCATGAGATGGTGTGCCAAGAAATGTTCTAGCCTTTCAACTATTCTTGAGTTATGGTCAATTACCCTTTCAAGGGCCTGCGGATATCCTTCTACCCATTTCTGAATCTGGTCTGGAGAGACACGTTCAGGGGGGTTATGGCCTGAATTTAGAATCTATAGATGTTAATAATGGATACACCTGCGTGGAAGCACGGCTTTTTAATAGCTGCAAAAGCATCGCAAATTACATAAAGACGGAGAGGGTTAGAACCTACATGATAACCCAGACTGGTTCCAAAGACATCTTGGATGTCCTTGTGATAATCCACGATCTTCGCCAGAGCAGTTGCCAGTGCTGCAAGGGCGTATGCTCGAGGTGATTGCGGTTTATAGTCCACCTTGAGTATGATTGGATCTGTTTCTCCATCTATAGGTTCCATGTCTTCCTCGGTAGATAGCCGCGGCTCGTCTATATCGTCGTAGAGATCGTCATTGAGGCAAGCGGCTGTCCAATATTGACTACTCTGTCCAGTCACCACAACCGAGCAAACCCCTTCGAGAAGGAATAGCTCGTTAGAAGTAGGGTCAACTCCTTCATGGAAGTAATACTCAGAGTTTTCTAATTGTAGAAAGGAGAGATCATAGCGGGCTCGAAGTAGGCGTTTGCCACTACAAAGCGCTCGGGTATCCTGCTGGCTTTGGGAACTGATGGCAAAAAAGGGAAGGTTGAAGGAGAAGACAAAACTCATGGCTCCCCACCAGAACTGCGATGCCAAAGTTTGTCAGTTTTGGGAATATGATATTGTAATATACTGAAGATCACTTACGATCTCTCTCGAAGTCATCGCTGGCTTTGGGGTTTCCGTGATATAGTTGGCCAGGAGCTCTCGAAAACCAGGAACTTGCGAGGGAGGCGTTGTTCTAATAAGTGCCAAGATACTGCATCCATCAGGTTTGTTGATATAGCTTCAAAATCAGTGAGAAGTCTAGGGAAAGGTTCAGGTATACAGCTTACATCCTCCGAGGCGGGCCAGTCTTAACATCGTGGCCGTTTATGAAGACACGCTACATTTGACAAAGTAATGAGTAAATTTCTCGATGCCTGGCACATGTGAAGGTTTTAATTCACGCACACTCGTTTGAAGGATAGACAAGAGGTCCTTGTTGCCAAGAACTCGATCATATGGTTTGCGAGAGCCTACACAGCTCTTGGGAGGGTCGGGATGCCAATTTCGGTCAGACACCCATGCGATTGGGCGATGGCCACGATATGACTGCGCTTCGTCGAGGTCGTTTAAACGAACATCGTCCCTCGTGGAAGGGGTGTTGTCGCAGAAATCCCTGATGCAGCGTGCCTGACGCCCCAACGAGCGTGGTAAGGAATGGAACGAGAAAAAGGTAAGAACTTCGTCATAGTCCAAATCTGCGACTGTTCTGAGAATGTCAACCATGGGGCTGCTCTCACTGGATTTTACAACAAAGAATTTGTTGTTTTCCATTGTTTATCTCGGTCGTTTCTGCGAGTAGTTGTGGGCGAATAGCCTTTCGATGGTGTGAAAAAGCAATTGGACATACAGCTTCGACCGACTTCGTGTAGGCTTAGTCAACTTAATAAGAGCGGACAACGAATCAGATTTCCAGTTCAATGCCCTCTTAAGGGTTGACTTAAAGGGAAGCCTTTGCATTCCCCAATGCCCGGGGTGTGACTTGGGTGGTCAATCTGCAGCTGCCGGTACCCTAATTATTGTCGAGTGGCATGTTACAGCAGATTGAATATTGAGTACTAAACATGGAGGAGGCTGGAGTTGTACAGAGTCGTCCGAGTTGATTCGATGTTTTGCCTCAAAATAGCATTGATAAATTTTTAGTATAAATACAATCCTTCTTCCGGCGCCCAAGTGCCGAAATCCTCATCCTGACGATTCAAAAAGGATCACATATGTACTGTAGATCATCGTCAAAACAAGACTCCTATACCCATTCTATTGCATTGAGTGCACACTTAATAACGTGCGGTTCCGCAGATTAGGTAATGAGGCGAGTATAATATCGTTGAGTATCGCAGTTTGGACATCGAGGCATTCCACACCGAGGACAGGGATCCGCGCTCACTTTCATCCCTCCATGTCCACAGGAACACTCAGGAACTGTCAGTTGATGTGTACAAAAGGCGGCGTGGACTAGGGTTTAAAGAGACCTACACAAAACCAAATCCATACTACTTTTCGTCTTGGGGGTAGCTCTCTATGGGGGAATAGGAGTTTCGAGGAGGCTTCTTGCATTGTCAGCCATTCATCGAGACCAAGGTTTGGAGGTGGGAGGGCAGGAGTACGTAACATACCGTCTCTTTCACGGCGCCTCACTTCTTGACAGTCAAACGTCTCAGCTGGTATTTCCAGAATCCGTGCCGTGCTGGGGTCGGGATTCCGTTGCCAGTCGCCCTACGTGGTTTGCATGGTTAATTTGTGTCAATATACTCCGTAGGATGGTTGAATGCAGAGGATACGGCTGCCTACCTCCTCAAGTTTTCGAAATTGGGCAAACATGGCGCCAGTATGTGATATTGGATGACTGGTAATCTTATAGGATGCCTGCCGCTTGAAGTGGTACCCACGCGACGTATCCATATAGCAGTGTGCAGGAGGATGATTCGCTCCAAGAGTTCCAAGACAGGGCGGCTTTTATTAAGAGGAAAGAGATCACCTTGGACGCTGGTAACTCATCTTCACGGACATACGTAGCGCCTATCCTTCACCGCCGAACTCGTTATAAATATGCCTTGCACTGAGAAATTACTTCAATGTGCTGTGACCAATCGATATGCTCGCATATACACTGAAGGCGTGTGTGGTACAGCGGGTATCAGTGATCGATCTTCAGGACGTCTGCGGCTGCCTTCCAAACAAGGGGCCACGGCTTCCAATGGGATGCGGGAGCATCTCTAATTTCAACGTTCTGGGTGGCCTCAATATCATTTCATTTCATTTCATTTCATATGTACTCCGTAGATTGCTTAAGATGAAGATTGGGCCAATCGCGTATATATTTCTGACTTTCAAGTCGCATTGGCCTCCAAGAATTTGCATGGGTTACCTGACATCAAGTTCTACCTTGCTACTCTTTCTAACGGTCTAACTGTCCCCCTGACCGCTGTCAGACGGTCGTTGCCTTTCCTGCAACATGTCTGAGTGACACATGTAACGCAGGCATTGGGGGGGGGCGAGCTGCTCGTGTTACTGGTTGAGATTAAACTCAGAGATGAGGAGGTCAGACGACCGGGTGACTTAGACTATTTAAACAGTAGAAAGGGCAGCCCGAGACAAAACAAAAATGGGTGACATACCAACCCTATCATCGGGATCTACATACTGCACGAAATCACATCTGCATAAAATTGTATAATAACGATGCCTAGCGTCTTAGGGAGAGATGATAGTATGATATTGGAGACCCAGCCAAAGCATGGCAATTGCAGAAGTCGAGGCCGTCTAGTCTTTTGGCAGCCAATTTTCCTTGGCCCCAAGCTCGGCCCAGGTCTACTGTTGTGCTACCGACTTACCGACTCTTGTGTTTGATGATATCTGACAGTATATTGTTACACAGGACTTCTAGTTAGCACACTGGACGGGTAAACCATTCGTGTAGGCTTGGTTGCAACATCAAAAACGCCACGGTTTGGTTGGTAGCCAATCCAATGGGCAGCGATCAGGGGTCAGGGGTCAAGCTGCAGCCTCCAAATTACAGTGACGAGGCCAGGTTATTCCTTTCTTTGGTGTGCACTTCCAGAAAAATAATGTCTGAATGCGTGGTACGGAAAACTTCATCTCGGTGAGACCGAAGTGCGACACGTAGTTACTTGGGTTTGTGCCAAAGCAAATGGACTACAGGTGAACCAATGAGTTTTAGTTGTTGAGCCGCGTAGAAAGCAAGATGACGTGCCCTCTGTGTCTGGGGAAGCTGCATACCTTCAGGGCTGAGTGAAACAAGAATCTACACAATATTCTTTCACTTGATACCTAATATTGAGTGGGTTGCTTGATAGCATTGATGAATCAGTTCCCTATCTTCTATGACGTAAACTCATTATTCCATCGAATTCATGACAACAGCACCCCAATCCAAATAACCATCAAACCATATCGAAGGGTCGACACCCTGGAGCATCTCCGACGCCCACGGCATCTCAGGGTTCCAATCCGGCATCGAGAACACATCCGGCTGCATATCCTGACCCATAGCGGCCCCTGCGCCAATAGCTCCAGTCTCGCTTATGCTACGATCCGCCATCTGCATGTCTCGGCCCTCATCGTGTATCTTTAGCGCCTCTGTTCCAGCCGCAACAATCTCTGCCCATCGTTCCAGCTTCGCCCTTGTGATCTTGACCTTGATGGCACTCATACTCCAGAGGTTGTGATCCGAAGCACCAGGCTCCGTTGACGCCAGCTGGAATGATGCGTTGGCTTCTTCGAACCTGGAACATATCCCTGAGAGTATCCCCGTGATGTCTAGTGAGAGGCCTGGTTGGGTTTGGATCTGTGACCGAAGAGCAGCCACGGCAGCCGGTAGTCTCGGATCTATACCCTCCCGTAATGAAATCGGACTGGCTTCTTGCGAATCTTTCCCTGTTGTCACCGATGGAGTGGCAACTGATGGACTAACACTCGCCGAGTACGCAGAGTCTGCTTTGTAGGGTTCATCATTCGAGTCTCGTGTACTTGTATCACTGGGCATTGGTATTGGAGGCTTTGTCAAAGGAATTGGCGCTGTATACTTTGCCCATCGGCCCAGCATCGTCAAGCCGTAAACGAGCTGTGCGACTACTGGTGTTGTCTGACTGTAGAACTCGGAAATCGGGACCGTGAGCCAATCGTCGAAGAATTTCTTCAAGGCGTTTCTTGACTGATAGAAGATATCGAGAGCCGAAGCAGCCCCCAACGTGGGAGACGTTAACGACTCTGACATGGATATGATCCGAGGGGCGTCAAGTATAGGAGGTTCGTATAAGCGAATCATAGCTGTGTTTAGAAACATGTTTATTTCTCCTGCAGACGTTCATGTTAATGACTTAAAGATAAGAAGTGAGCTAATAATGGAACTCACTATCATTTTGGAAATCAGGCGGTAATCCGTTCCTTATCCTGTCAAGTTCACTATGGAACGCAGAAACATAAGCTGATAGCGGCGCCATTGGAAGACCAGCAACCTCCTCCGCTGGATCATCGGGAGAGTTAAGTTGTGCAATCCGCTCCGTCAGGTGCTGGATGCGAACGAGCGTCACAAGACGCAAGTCTGTTTCGTACTCTCTCTCTTGTTCAAGCACAGCTAGACACCCTTGGATGTATTTAGTGTAACGCATCGGTTCTATACGTAGGAACCCGAGCGACATCCTAACACGAGTCAGTTCGGGAACAAAACGATTAATGATATGAGTGTAACTCACGACGAAGACAAATACCAGATTCCTAGCAATGCCCTTCTCTCCTCATTGGTTCGTTCTGCAGGTTGAAATGGTTTTACAACCATCAAACTAGTCCGCTCGAGAACAGTCGGACTGCGGTGCAAACCCAATTCACCCACAAGAGTAGCAGCCAAGGCGATCAGATTATTAAGCTGGGCGTGCATGAAGCAGTGATACTTATACCACGCGATTATAATGATGATTCCGAGTAGCAAATCGAGTGACCGCTCTGAACGGATGAGCATGTGGTCTGCTATATGTCTCATCAGATGATACATCTGAGCTCTCATCGATCTTAGACTGCGGAACGACGTAACCATGCGGATCGACGACATGAGGAATGGCCGTGTGTCTTTGAGTCTTGCTGCTGTTACACCATTGGGGATGATGACAAAGGGGTGAAGAATTTGGAGCTCCTTTCGATAAAGTTTCAAGAGTTCTTCGTCTGAAGCGGGAGGGGGAGGAGCAACTCCGCTGTTCTGTCTGCATATACATTGTGGAGGAGCATATGAGTTGTAAGTATCAGGAATTGACCACCCTGTAGTTTCAGGTGTGAAGGATGGCTCGCTCTCTTTTGACGAGGGATTTCGCTGATCTGCAACAGTAGGATCAACCTCAGTTGGGATACAAGTGGTGTCAGTTGCAAGATCGGCATTGGTGAGACCACCTGCTTTAAGAAGATTGACTAATCCGTTTAGTCTCTCCTCTATTTGAGCAGTTCGACTAAACAAATATGTCAGTAAGTGAATGCAGTTGTGTCTTGCTGTCACGGTTTTTTGTGATAAGTTTACTTACGATGGTTTAACTGTTCTCTTTTTCCGGGGTCGGTGAACCTGCTCCGTACAATTCTTGACTAGTCGTTCACATCTGGAAGCATGTGTCAGTCCCATTTTCCATTTCCTACCGCGGTCCCGGGAATAATTATGGAGAGGCTCCGTAGCAGGTCCGGAAGATCCGGCGAATGGACCTCCGGAAATCTCGGCCCTCTCGGAGCCGCATCACACGACGTCCAAGGTCCAGAAAATTATGATCAAACCAAAAAAGGGGGAAGGAAAGAAGCGTACCTATCGCACTTTGATCCAGGTGTGTTATTCGAGCGTATACACTTGGCTTTCGCGGTAGAACACTGCGCACAAGCAGCACCCCATTTAGCCGTGGCGGGCTTGGGCCTATCGGTATTCGAGTTCATAATTGAGATCTGCCGTACATAAAGAGCATGCAGCAGGAAGAGCGAAAAAGCGGTGGGTCTTTGCAAGTCCGGCGGACTTTGAGTAGAAAACCCGGCTCTTTAAGTTGTGTGGTATTAATAGTTATCAATTATTGAGAAGACGAGAAAGATGTCAAAACTGGCCAGGATTGAGCGTTGCTAAGTCCGGTCTAGGGTGGGTCCAGGGGCTCAGCTTCAGAGCCTCAAGAGTAAGGTCGGTCGGACTTTCAGGAAAAACGCCGCTTCTGAAGGAGTGGAAGCTTATGAATAGATTCATAAGGAGGGGTTAATCAGAAGGATTCATTCAATCGATCTACTGGACAGGTGGAGTTGTTATATCGACGTGTTCTCCTTATCGTCGAATGATATCATCAAAGCTCAATTTGAAATCCGCTTTGCTTTATACACAAAGCTCCACCGGGCGCTCGTGATAGAACACGAAATTTCACGTACAATTTTTTGCGTTGCTAATGTCACTCATCAAGTACATATAGGAAAGCTACTGTCTACGATCACGAAGTCGTATATTCAAGCTGACGCGTATGTAACAACAGGTCACAAACAGAAGCGCAACGAGCGAAACCCAACCCGAATGCGGCGATGGAAGATAACATCATATGAGACGACCAGGGACAGGATTGAAAAACTTGAGAACCCTGTTCAACACGCGGTATGACATGTTCACGCTAAGAAACAAATTCATGTGAAATCAGCGACAGTCTAAGCTCGTCACGACATGTGAAAAAGGCACCATCGTCAATCGAATAATTGCATGCTCTGGTACTCAATGAAGTGCTCGCAAAATTAAACCGCATTCTAACAAAAAGAAGCCTCTTATCGAGGCGCCTAATACAAGCTCCTAGCCTTTGTACGCCCGTATGTCAAATACACCATATGATGATACATGCCGCCCTGGAGTCATTATGTTGCGAAAACTCCTTGAGTCGGCTTACACAACTCCAGTAGCCCGACAGTTCCCATAGTTCCTCCTGTATCTCCTGCTCTAATCTTACTTGGACCTCGATACACCAGCGCCAATGACGCCAGGTAGCTTCTCCTCACCAACGCTGAAGAGCATGCCGATGGCCATGTACAGAATGGTAAGGATAGCAAGGGTGAATCCAGCAAAGAGCCAGAATTGGACACTGATGTCCTGCTTCTGGCATGCGTTGCCACCCCAGTGAGTGACGCTGCCCGTCTTGGACTTGGTGCTGAGGCAGTGGCAGGAAAAGCAAGCGTCATTACCCTTGCCGTACCTATTCATACATTTACCATGGCTTGAGCAGTTGGCGGTACCTTGGATGCAGCTATCCTCAGACTTAAAACATGCAGGCACAACGCCTGGGAGCGAAGAGAAGCTGGGATTCTCGGCAGCAGACGAGGTTTCGGCAGGTGACTCGGCGGTCTCTTCAATGGAAGAAATCACAGTCTCGGCCTGTCGGCGTCGAAGCTCCTGGTCCTTATCGGACTTAATCTCAGGGTCGGCGTCCAGGGGAAGGAAGACTAGGGTGGTCTGTAATTCGCCCGACTCGGCGAGCTTTTGGAGCTTAGGGAGCTCGTTCAGAAGGGTAGTGGGGTGGTCGCCATCCTTATCACGTCATTAGATAAATAGTTCAAGATGGGAGGAATGATAAATTCAAATACCTGGGACCTGCTGTATATCGCAAAGGCAGCTTTGCCTCTGAAACACTTGTCGTCCAGAGCGACAATCTGGCTCAGGGGACATTCGGGCATCTTGGCGAGAACATCTTGAAAGATTTCGGGGTGCTTGCCGTCCTCTTTGCTCGCGTCCAAGGTGAAGTCGGGCTGTGTGTTGAAGAGCCAGCCAAAGAATGATTCGTACTCGAAGGTGGGCATTCCGTCGATGGTGATAGCGAGCTGGCGCGGTGTCGCAGCCTTCTCATCGGCAAGCAGTGGCGCGGGAGTCTTTCCATATTTGTTCATTAAAGAAACGATACGCTCTTCATCGTCGGAGTCTGTGAGATCGCGAAATGATATGCCTTCTCCTTCGGGGGCGAGGCGCTGGTGGAGGATGAGACGGGCTTCGCTAGGGGTGAGACTCGTCGTAGGCTCGATATGATGGGATCCTCTTAGGATGTAAACTTTGCCAATGCCGGTGGGTTGTTGAGATGCAGCAGCAATGCCTGCAAAGGCTGCAGTGAGCCCGATGTTGAGCTTCATTTTTTTTTCAATGCGGATTGATGAAGCTGTTTGTCTGGAGGCTGGAGGCCAGGCTGAGATAGCTTAACGTCGCAAGCTTGTTACAGGCAACGCGAATCGGGGATGATGCACGTGTCGGATTGCGAGTTGTTCCAGGTTCCGCCGTCATACAGTGCACAAGGCCCACTTTAGTGAGCATCTACTCAGAGTTTTATAGTGTTGATCACTTTTTGGCACAGTATGCCCTACATGTACTATCAGCATCAACCAGGACAGCATTCAATTCAGTATTGCAATTACTCCTGTCGACACTATCACGATGCGTACCATTCCATGAATTCGTTAACCAAGTAGCGAAACTTATCGCATTTCTTTTCTTCACTAGACTTGCCCTTCGGTTTTGTACCCTCGCCTCACGGCAGAGGTAGAGGAGGCGACATGTTAGCTCGACAAGCTGTTCTGCGACGAGCAGCCCTCTCACATTCGAGAACCCCAACTCAAAGAATAATCGCCTACCAGATCCAACCTCTCGACAGGCAAATATCATTCTTTCCATGGCGTCAAAGGCAGTCTGAACCCATGCCAGTTTACTTCACCAAACCCGGCTCGCCAACGCATTCCAATGGATCAATCCCCGCCTATAATGAGAAAGCGAAACAGTTGGCGGAAGAGGAAACCAAGAGGCTCATGAGAAAGATCAAATGGACCCTCCGCCGTGCACGACTTCGGTATGTTTATTGGAAGCCATTGCCGCCATTAAGATAAGCGTGACGCTGACGTTCTACGAAGTCGTGCGATCTTCACAACTATCGTATTATACACCTGCTGGCAAATCTTCATCACTGTCGTGTTTGATCCCATATTCGACTGGGCTGACGCAGAATGGGAGGCTTTATCGGAAAAGGAGAAGCAGGAAGCTGAGGCAAACCACGACCCTGACGAACCGTTGATATTTCTGCCGTTTCCCTTCACGACTAAGGAAGTGAAGCAGCCCCCATATCGAGGTTCGGATCCGGAGTGGCAAACGTTTGTCAAGGTCAGCCAGGACAAGAAGCTTCTGCAGGAGATCAAGAGTGAGTAAAAAAATGCTAAGGAAGATGCGAGTTCTAACGCATCTATAGATGGTTTGGCAAATGAAATTAAGCGCGGCGTCGAACGAAATCCTGCGTTTAACAGGCTTCTTGGTGGAGAAGTCGCCGTGAGGAAGTTTTGGCTAGACATAATTTTTCCACCTGCCCCTCCACCGGTACATTATGTCTCTGGGTAAGCCTCGAATCGACATGCTTGTCACCCGTCTTACTAATTTTCCGTAGTATTATGATTGACGAGGAGGGCATCTTTTGGGGTGACCGACCGATTGACTCAATCGCTGCCAGCTTCCTTGCTAAAGCACTCTACCCCAAGGCCCTTGCTATGGGCTGCTGGACCTTTCTTAGCTTCCTGACGAAACAGGTTGTACAGGATATTTCAAAAGCCATCGGTTTAAGCGATCCTGATCCCCCGGAATCTGGTTGGCACCAAGTGCCAGTGGGTAATCTCCCTGGCATACTTCCACCACCAGCCACCAGAGCGGCGGTCCAGCATGATACTAAGGCGCATACTGCACACCTTCCACCAGTCTTCAACGAAATTATCAGTGCCGCTTTTGGCCCAGATGCAAAACTCGATCCCCGTCTCCAAGCTGCCAGCATGGCTGGTGCTTTTGCCTTCTTGCGCCATTGGAAGCCTACGAAGAGTTTTCCAAATAGAGGATGCATCAGAGTAGACGGCATCGTTGAACTGAAAGGGAAAACGGCTGTCATGGCAGTCTTAGTTGCAGGCTATTACGACCCCAAGACACGTCAGTACGTGGCTGTCCAAACTCGACTTAAGCACTTGATGCAATTGAGACAGCGGCCCGCGCCTGGTTAGACTTATATTAATTTGTAAATTTGATAGCGAACTTTGGGCATGACTTGGCGTGGCGCTTGGAATGGCTTTGACTTGGGATACCATACAGCGATTCTAGAATATCGATCTTTGATATTGACTCGTTTTACTTAAACCACATAACCAGTGCTGTACAATGAAGCAGCAGAAATATGTAAATGCCCCCCTATTAGCCTATATCCTTAGGCCAGTTTCACAAAGAAAAGAAAAAGAAATGTGCCCATATACCCGCCCAACACCAGTACCGTCCCTTACCATACCCTATTCATAAAAGGCATCACGAACAGTTCCTCTGAAACGCATCCCTCATTCTAGTGATAGAATCAGGAACAGGGGGCGGAGCCATAATCGATCCTGCGGACGCCATCATGCTACCATACTCCAACTGATAAGCTTGGAACATCTAGTTCCGCAGCACATTAACAAAGATGGTAAAGACTTCCAACTCGACCTCTGGACCTCCTGGTACGCGCTCATCTCTCGGGATGGCGGCGATGAGATGTGTTTCAACCACGTTGACTCCGGAGTGAAGCATTGCTTCAAAGGCGCGCTCGTGGGGCCGTTGGCCGGCAGCTTGGTGGTGGATGGGCGCAAGGGGTTGCTTGTTGACTAGTGTCCAAAGGCTATATTGCCGGTTTTGTAAATGGCTTGGTATCGCGGTGACGGCAAGGATACGCGTGAGATGAGGAGGGAGGTTGACAGTGGCAGCTTGGTTCATCTCCTTGGGGTTGGGTCTAATGGTTGCAAGTATGGGACTGTGTGATTGAAGGGTAGGATGAACCTGAATCTTCACACTTTCGATAAGGGCATCGTCGATACCTGAGCTCGTTAGTATTCATTGTGGGTATATAGGTTTGATTGGCTTACCTTTTCCGGGGCGACGGGGATGTCTTTGCTCCATATAGCCGTTAACAAGCGGATTATGAATCGGCTGAGGCGGCGCCGCAGGAGCAGGAGCAGGGACAGCAACAGGAGCAGCTGCAGAAACTCCAGGGGTAGCTTGACTAGGCGTGACACTAGGAGGTTGTGACACAGCTGCCGGTGATGCTCTAGGGATCTCTTCTGCCTTGAGAGCTCCTTGTACAGATGGACTGGGAGAGGGTACAGCAGAGAGCGAGGCGCTTCTGGCTTTTTCCAGCTGAGGGTTGATGGCTTGAGCAGGCGTCGAAGTGCGTGCCGTGCCGTTTACACCCTGGCCATTTGTTAATGCTTCTTTTGATTGAGCGGGCGCTGGTGAATCAGCAGAATCCCGTTGGCCTCCAACATGAATGGTGATCTTCTTTGGTCCCGGAGTAGGCGTCTCGCTGGATCCGCCAACCTTTAACTTGATCTTTGGCTGCGAAGGTTCAGTTACAACGGCCTGTGCCTGTTTTAACTGGCCATAGAAGAACTCCTGCAATTGCCGTTAGAGTGTATAGTAAACGCAGGGGTGATACCACCAACCTCAAGATCCTGCGCAACAGAATAAATTTCGCTTCCTTCTTCATTGAAAAAGTATGCGTTGGTCCATAAAAGCTTCGCCCTCTCTTCAAAAGCAGCCCATGATTTAAAATCGCTGATCCCAGTTGATCCACCACGACCGTGGAATCCCTTGACCGCCTTCTGCAGTTTTCTGATTGACATGGGGTCGCTGATGACCTTAAAATACTCCTTTAAAGAACGTGGAGGTAGGTTAATGAAAGCCTCGAAGTAAGGGCCATCGTATCCAGGGTCTTCGCGTCGAATAAGCTCCTCGATGATCTTTTCTTGAGCTTGCTGAAATGACAAACCCTTATAGGGCACGTCTTCATACTGATGGTCAGGCTTTGCAGTAGGTGCTGCTGGCTTTGAGGGAGTCTCTTTGCCTCGGGTGGATGCTCTTCTCGCTGTACGGCCGGGTGTCCTCCGCTTGAGTGTGATGGTCCGTCTGCGAGAGCTTGGCTCCTCCTCCTCTTCCTCCTCTTCTTCATCCTCATCGTCGTTTTCATCTTCTCTTTCATCCTCAGGCTCATCCCCTTCATCTTCATCGTTGTCCTCTTCTTCGTTTTCATTCTCATCTTCTACGGCATCTTCATCCGGAAACGGGGTTGGCACAGCCTGGTAGCCGCGAACGTGATATGCCGGATTCTTCTTGGTCATGTAATTACTCAGAGCCTTTCTAATTCGTTCCGCATCTTCGAAGGGCTCAGTAGATCGGGGGTAGTATTCTTTCGCGTTGCTGATCATGCGCTTGAAGTAGCTCTCAAGTTCAGACAGATTTTCGAATTCGCCATCGTTTAGTTTTTGCTCGATCATGGATAACGAAATCGGCATGCGTGTTTGCTTATAGTATTCTGCGTTTTCCTCGCGGGGCGGAAGGTCCTCGAAATTGGTTGCGACAAGACGGCCTCTGTGGAATGAGTCAGTACGGTCATGCCAACCAGAAGTTAGTTGAAATACCCTTTGTCGGCGGTTTTTCGAATATGTTCCAAGAAGGACATGCCATAAGCAGTTGTCGATTCTCGGGATTCGCCTTTGGCAAGATCGAAATCACCCTTGTACACATTGTAAGTCACCAATTAACAGAAGGGAAAACAGCTGGGCATAAAGGGATATGAGAGTGTGATATGCGGGCATGTGCGCGAACTCAGAAGGGCCAAGTTTGCGAGGAGCGATAGAATGGACTTACAGTAAGTCTGCGACGCTTAGAGCCTCGATCGTCGTTGTCAACTGGTGCGGCGCCATTGGCTTTGCGTTTGCTGTCCATTGTGGTTATAATCGATAGGGTCGCCTAATCGAGCGCATCAAAGAGAATTATGGTATGATTTCCTCAAGGATTTCGTTGGGAGACAATTGGAGATCGCAAATCGGGAGATCGAGGTCGTTGCGACGGCGCTGGTGTGGATTTTGACGCGTGCGATCCAATGGTCGCGTCAAGCAGGATACTATGTCCAGGATTGAACCTCAAAAATAGGGCAGAAACTAAAAGATGCACGGACTTAAAAAGGATTTCTGGAAGATTTACAGGCTCCCACTTTGCTTTAGGCTATCGCGGGTCTATGCAACGCCTGTAAAAGCCCCGATGCTGGTGATTTTGAGGTGTGGTAAATGGGGCGGGCTTCCTGGAATCTGAGGGCGAGGTTTGGAGGCATTGCATGGTGGAGGTACCCACTCAACTTTGTTGGAGCTATTTTTGCCTGCCTGAAAACAATAATAAGGCCACAAGGCAGACACATTAATCACTTGTCAAAAAGCCAACAAACGGCTTAATCTCGTTTTTATAGCAACCTACACGTAACGGTAGAGTGATTAAGAAGCTGTGACGATATAATAGCTATGGTGTAGTGTAAGCTTCACGGTTTCATCTACAACGTTGGAAGTATCTCTGACATGAAATGGAAGCGATGGCCTGCACTATGGTTATTGGACTGTATCATGAATACTGTACTGCAAAACACCACATAATAATAGCTATTAAATAGCATATGCGCTGGCTGAGTGGTAGATAATTAGTAAGGCTGTATTGGTATATAGTAGATACGATAATGGAGCTGAAGTATAAGCTCCCCAACATATTGGCGACCTCTTTGCGCCAGGCAAAAGTGAATTGCCATGATGAAACAGATGAATACAATCGCTATGAGGGGCAGGTCAAAGCTAAGGTCAGAGCCGAGCCAGATGGGGCACATGGCGCCTGCTAAGCTCCAGCTGCTCCCATTCTTCAACCCCACCTTGATTGACCTCATCAAGATTGAGATCTCATCTTAGTGGCCTAAACCTGTGCAACCTCATCTTCCTCACCACAAAGATTTATACCAGCCTGACACTATGGCTGATACGCCAAGCGACCCTCCTCCTGACTATGAAAAGTCCACCACCACTCAGGGCACTGCTCAACGACCCCTGCGAAAAGGTCCTATACCGCTAGACCTCCCTATTCTTAAGCACCTTAACGGTAAACGAGTGATTCTCGCATCTGCCTCACCACGAAGAAAGGCATTGCTACAGCAGGTGCGCGAACACACCCCTTTGAGCTCTGTGACTATGTTCTCACATTATGCAGTTTGGCCTCACAAACCTTGAGATTCTTCCATCCACCAAGCCTGAGAATCTCGACAAAGCTGCACTAGGACCTTACGAATATGTAGCTGCAACTGCTCACCAGAAGTGCATGGACGTCTACACCACCGCACTTGAAGTTCATCTGAAATCTATACCCGAGCCTGATCTTGTCATTGCTGCAGACACCGTTATCGCCACTAAGGATGGGCGAATTCTGGAGAAGCCTCGAAGTGAAGCTGATCACATTCGCATGCTCAAGCACCTCAGAGACCAACGTGTGCATAAGGTCTTGACATCGATTGTAGTTATCGCCCCTAGAGAGGACGCCAGACATCCGGGCTATTCCATTGACAGCTACACAGAAGAGACCAAGGTGTACTTCCTGAGTGAATCTGAGGGCCTTCCTGACGATGTGATTGAGGCCTATGTCAAGACTCGTGAGGGTGCGGATAAGGCAGGCGGCTATGCTGTTCAGGGAGTTGGCGGCATGCTGCTTGTCGAGAAGCTTGAGGGAAGTGTGGACAACGTTGTTGGGTTGCCAGTAAGAAAATGTCTGGCTATGGCGGAGAAAGTGATTTTCAGACAGGAAGAGGAGGATTTTGAAGGTGAAGAAGAGGAGGACGATTAGAGGCTGAATAGGAATAGAGAATACGACAAAATAGAATGGTACTTGCTCGTGCGATTTGAAGCGAACTACGCAAATGTGGCTTGGTCAAACCCCCGTCTGGTGAGTCCCATCCACATACAAACATGAATTACTTCTGAAGTGATGAGTGACTTGATTTGGGGCTATGAATACCTAGACCATGGGTGATAGAGTTGTTTTGTGGCATTATACCCTCCCGGTTAAGTTCCGAAAATGGTGTTGCAGATCAGGAACACGGTGAGAACACCATAGTCCAAGACATCGATCAATTAACAGGTGGAGGAGAGCGCCGCTTTCCACATGCCATATGCAAGGACCAGGTCAGGGTTCTGTAGTGTCGTTTTCACATGGAAAATCCGGGGGACCACCCTTGCACGTCATTTGCGACCTACATACTCTCTCACATGAAAGGTCAATGTGCATGTTGACAAATTTTGCACATTTCTTTTGAGTTTCACTACCTGTTTTCTTATTCCACTCCCCAAAGCCATGTCGTCTCCAAATAACAAGTCACCCGCAAACGGTGATGTCGGAGCCGCTGATGAGAAACCACGACTCACTGAGGAGGAAAAGAAACAGAACCATATCGCATCTGGTATGTGAACTGTTTACACGTGTTTTGGGATGTCGCATGATATCTTGCATGCTCCTGAATACCCTTGAAACCTACACTTGCTAACGCGCATCAATTAGAGCAAAAGCGCCGGCAAGCGATCCGTGAGGGCTTCGACCGCTTGACTGAGCTGGTGCCTGGCTTGGAAGGCCAGGGCAGGTCGGAAGGCCTAGTTCTGAAGCGCACAGTTGACTATATGCGCGAACAACTCTCAGAGCGACAGGCTATGGTTGATAGGATCGAGCAAGCTGGCGGCGATGTCGATGAGAAGCACAAGAGGTAAGTTGTCGTTGAGTGGGCGCATTCGCGATCCACGAACTAGGGTGCTGATCGTGGCCCAGGGCGCTGTATCAACAGGCTGCAAACCCAGGTCGTACGAGGGGCTGATGACAGATTTCAACGGTTTATATGACTACCACATGCCGAGAGATTGCTCAACAACGCTGGTTATTAAGCCAAAGGAACCTGTTGACTGTCGCATATGAGCCACCTGACCAACCCAAATCGCGAATAGCAACGAGTCGCGCCACAATGGCCGCGCCGCGCTATCAGCACAACTAGGGAAGAAAGACTGATATATAGACCCAATGCATCATTACATGTGTGTTTTACATTTACTGTTACATTTCCTATTATACCACAGATGTCTAAGCAAATGTGTCTACCATAGTCTTGAACCGCTCACGTAGCTCCTCTGGTGATAGTCTCTCCTTACCCAGCGCAACTTGCTTTTTCTCAACATCATCCCATCCAACAACGAGAATCTGGCCGTACCCATTGCTCTTAGCTTCTTTGATCTTGGCTCCCAGAGGCCGAGGGGTCTCGTCGATATCCACTGACAATCCAGTTGGTCGGAAGACGTTGTCTTGGCTTGGCAGTGTGCCATTCTCAAGCTGAGCGTAAAGTTGGTCGTTGTTGCCAACCAGTACACCACGCACATGCTCAGCCCATTCCAAAACAGGGTTGGCAGTGTTGATAGTGAGAATAATGACTTGACGAGGGTTCAGCCAAAAGGGCCACTTGCCGTCATACTTCTCAATCAGAAGTGCCATGAGGCGCTCGACTGAGCCCAAGACAGCACGATGAACCATGACGGGGCGAACAGGTCCATACACGTCCAAGAGAGCAGGATCTTCAGTTTTCTCACCTCTAGCCTCATACTCAGGGGCAGGGGCTTGGTACTCGAGTTCAAATCGCTTGGGAAGCTGAAAATCGAGCTGAATAGTAGCAGTCTGATGCTCCTTTCCGTCAGAGTCCGTAAGAACGATATCGATCTTGGGTCCGTAGAAAGCACCGTCTCCCTCCTTTACACCCCACTCCATGCCTGATGCGTCTAGCGCTCGCTTCAAGGCGTTCTCAGCTTGATCCCACTCTTCCTCGGTGCCAATGTAGTGATCCTTTGGCCGGGTAGAAAGAGCCAGTCGGTAGTTCGAGCCAAACCGCAGAACAGTGTAAACCACTTTGACAAAGTCCAGGGTCTTCTTGATCTCCCCTTCAACCTGGCTTGGCCGGCAAAAGATGTGCCCATCATCTTGGTGGAAACGTCGCACACGGGTGAGCCCACTTAATGCGCCAGAGATCTCGTTGCGATGCAGAGGGCTGAAGTCAGCATATCGAATAGGAAGGTCTCGATAGCTGCGCTTCTTCGAGGCGAAAATAAGGCAGTGGCCTGGACAATTCATGGGTTTTAGGCCATAATCATCCTCTTCTTCCTCTTCGGACTTCAGGTTTTTCTGTTCACTTCCACAGGATCCATCATGCTCGGCGGGCGGTTGTGCCGTGTTTCCCCTAACAGCATACATATCATCGGCGTAGTTTTCCAAGTGGCCTGACTTGGCCCATAGTGACTTTTTATAGATGGTTGGTGTGATGACCTCCTCGAAGCCATATCGCACATATTGTTTTCGGAGAAAGTCGACAAGCCGGTTGAAGATTCTCGAGCCATTCGGTAGAAATATAGGAGAGCCGGGGCTGTAAACTGAGTTGATGAAGAGTTCTTGCTTGGTGCCGAGTTTGCGATGGTCGGGAGGTTCTCGGTCTTGGGGCTTTTGGGAGTAAAAACGACTTCGCGAGAGGCATTGTGGGCAGGTCCATGGTCTTCTTTGAGAGATATTGAGAGCCGTCCGGACGGTCCTTGAGCGGATCATGGCCAATTCGATACGCAATGGCGCGTGATAGACTGATATTCAGTGCTATGCGGAAATATCGCGATCCAAAATTCAGACACTCACCCACCTAAAGTTACCTACCTATTGAAGGACGCCAGCTCGTTACTGCTTAGAGCCTAGCGGTCAGTCGCGGGCCGCTATTCTTAGCGGTCAGCTATCGCCTATCGGCAGTCGGCAGGAAAGCATCTCTCGTGTAGCGGTTAATCGCTGCAGTATGAGGGAGATGGATTTAAAGGAAATGATAAGTAAAATGATCTTTTTGAGAGCACCTGAGTCAGATCATAGCCTCATTGGGATATAGTGAGTGAGATCTTAGACTGAATGTACAGTGCCTTTGTTCTATAGGTAGTGGTGATAGACATTGTGGGCATGGGTCATTGTGCGACCGACCCCTCTTCGACGCTAACAACCCAACGGAACCCCGCCATCCATACAAACAGAGCAACTGCGTGAGCCTCTCGACTAGCCAAAATTCACGACTCTTCTTCATACCGTAATTTTCTCCTTGCACTCTACAACAAGTCGCCGTGCTATTTGATTATCTTAAATACAAACTTCCCTTCTGAAAGTCCAACTAATCTTGCGGCTCTCGCGGACATAAGCCGCAGCTGGCTCTCACCATGAGCTTCGCTATCGAAGTCCCAGGCGATGCGAACCCACTCTCTCTGCAGTCACTTTACCAGACACTGCAGTCCGCCACTTCGACCGATTATGCGCAGCGTCAGACGGCAGGCCAACAATTAACATCATGGGAGCTCCAGCCGGGCTACTACTCATCGTTGCAGGCAGGTCCAAGAATAAGGGTGAAACTGTTCATACAGGTGCTAACCAACTGCCAGGCCGTTTACCTCGATAAGTCCCTCGCCTCCGAAGTCCGATTTCTTGCTGTCATCCAGCTCAAAAATGGCATCGATCGCTATTGGCGGCTGTTTAACCAGGTTAAAAACAGTATAAAACCTGACGAGAAGAACTTGATTCGCTCGCGACTGTTCCAAGGCTCTATTGAGGAAGAACATTCGAATCTTGCCCTGCACAATGCCCTGGTCGTCGCGAAAATTGTCCGAATCGATTATCCTGGCGAATGGCCAGATGCCATGGGAAATATTATTGAACTGCTTCGTTCAACTCGAAATGGTAACCAGAGACATCTTCATGGCATTCTTGAGATTCTTCTCCGAGTGGTAAAAGAGCTAGGAACCGCACGAATGCGAAAGAATCAGACAGCTCTGCAATCTGTCACCCCTGAAATTGTTCACGTTCTGAGCGAGGTCTACTCAGAAAAGTCCCAAGCATGGATGGGTTTTCTTACAGGTGGCCCCGGTGGTGAAGACGAAGTCAAGTTGGCTATGCTCAACAGCTTGCTTGCACTGCGAGTCCTTCGTCGACTTGTCATTATGGGTTACGAGCGTCCTCACAGTGATAATACTGTTGAGCAATTTTGGACCTTATCACAGAACCAGTTCGGGCAGCTGCTCAATTTTGTTAGCCACGACTCAGCAGTCCCGCCAAATTACCAAGATGTCGTCGGTAAACACTTGCTCCAGTTTACCAAGTTGCACATTGACATGGCAGACCAGCATGCTGCCAGTTTTGTGTTTCTTCCCAACTCTATTCCATTGGTACAATCGTACTGGGAACTAGTTGCGAAATTTGCAGAGGTTTTTGACAAGTCCGGCGGTATCCGACAAGGCCCATCAGAGGCCGGATCTGCGAAGTCCAAGGTTGAGGGCCCTGTATTAGAAAGGCTGGCCCTCAAGGGACTTCTGCTCCTCAGATCATGCGTTAGAATAGCATTCCAGCATGTTCAAACATTCAGATGGAGAAGCCCAGAAACAAAAGCCGAGCAAGAAAAGGCTAAGGCCCTTATCAAGTCGGAACTTTTGAAACCTGATCTTGTTATACAAATTGTGAACTCCATCATCACCCATCTCTTCGTCTTCCGTAAGTCAGATCTCGAAGGTTGGGATGAGGATCCGGAGGACTGGGAACAACAGGAACAGAGCGAAGGAAATGCTTATGAGTGGGAAGTACGACCTTGCGCTGAAAAGCTGTTCCTTGATCTCCTCACAAATTACAAGGAATTACTTGTCCCACCCCTGCTGTCCTATTTCCAAACAGCACAAGATCCTCAAGCTGATATTGCAACCAAAGAGGCCGTCTATACGGCAATGGGTCTTGCTGCTGCTCACGTTCATCAAGTGTTTGACTTTGATGCCGTTCTGGCGTCGACAATTGTCAATGATGCACGTCTGCAGGGTGGCCTTTGTAAGGTATTGCGACGGCGAATCGCCATTCTTGTGAGTCAATGGGCGCCTATCAAGCTAGATGACTCCAGTAGGCCGATAGTCTACCAAATCTACCGACATTTCCTCAACCCGGATGATGAGACCAATGATGTGGTTGTCAGGATCACAGCAGCTCGCCAACTCCGCTGGATCGCCGATGAGCTCGATTTCAATGTGGAGGCCTTCCTGCCCTATACATCGGATGTTCTGTCACAACTCATTGACCTCGTCAAGAGCGTTGATGTAGACGAGACCAAATTAGCGATTCTCGAGTCGATCCGGATTCTAGTGACTCGAATGGAGGAGCAAGTGTCACAGTTTGGAGATCAGCTCATGTCTGCGCTTCCTACGGTGTGGGAGAACTCGGGAGCCGAAGAGTACATGATTAAGCAGGCAGTGACTTCGATTTTCGCAGCCCTCGTCATGAGTATGGGTCCCGACTCTCAACGTTATCAGCATTTCATGTTGCCACTCCTCTCTGAAGCAGCTCGCCGAGGATCAGACCTGCATCTCCATCTGATTGACGAATCGCTGGAGTTGTGGAACAACATTCTTATGCAGAGCTACGCTCCGCTAGCTCCTGAGTTGGTGAACCTAGCAGAACTTGTTCTTCCGCTTCTCGAGTACGATAGCGAGACTGCCTCTTTGGCTCTTACAGCCGTTGAGTCGTATATTCTTTTGGCTCCTGCTTCTATGCTAGAAGATCGCCTGCGTCGCCCAACATTGAACGCTCTGTCAAACATTTTGGATTCTAAGAGTAGAGAACAAGTTCGAATGGGTACAAGATGCATCGAGAATTTCATCAGGGCTGCTGTAGAGCTTGGTGGCTCGACCGGAGTTTCGGTTATATTGCAGGACATGGTCGAAATTGGCTTCATGAACAAGATCCTGGGTAACCTCCATGATGCTTGGGAATCCCATCAGACTACCGGTCCCAACAGGAAGGTTAGCAAACTCAGTACCATCACCGAGACGGACTACTTTGCCATTCTCGGACGCCTTGCTCTTGCTGAACCCACCCTTTTTACCCAGATGCTAACAAACATGGGTTCTCTGGACCAAGTCTGGGCTTGGTTATCATCTGAATGGTTCTCACATATGTCCGGCATGGATCACATTGAACGACAGAAGCTGTACCTTTTGGGTCTGACAAGATTACTGGAGCTCCCCTCGCCTATGCAAGAGCTGGTGTTAAGCAAACTTCAGGACTACTTCGACATGTGGATCAACGTGATTGCCGAGCTACAAGACGGCGTAGCCAACGGCTCTGATACCCTGATATGGGGTCCATTGGAGACTACCGAATATGATACCCCTAAGATCATCGCAGACCGCAATATGGATGCTAAGGACCCCATTCACACTGTCCACGCATTCGAATTTGTCAAGTTACGCCTGCAGGACTTGGTAGGCAGAGTTGGGGGCGAGCAAGCTTTTCAGGAGCAGTGGGCAGTCAATGTTGATAAAGAAGTGCTGGAAAAGTTTCAGCAAATGGCTTCTGGAGTGCAGCAGCAGTAGTCCGAATGTTGGATACGCAACCAGACCAGGAGATGGATTACGATGCTAAGTTGAGAAATGATACACCAGAGATGGGTTTACAGCAAGGTTAGACCATTGATACCGACTTCATATTAGACACTGAATTTTATGTCCTTGTGACGAAACGTGTCTGTTCGGAGACTGTTGATCAGTGATATCCTGCAACTAACAGTATACATCAGTCCCTACAATCATACATGATATACACGCTCCATCTATAGTTTGCTCTGTCCCTCCTCAGGTATCTTAATAACAACCTTTCCCCAAGTCCCTCTGCCACCCAGCGCCTTCAACGCAGCCCCAGTTCGCTCAAGCCCAACAAACTCCTCATCCGTATACTCCGTACCCCTAAGCTTACCCTCTTTAACAAGCCCCATAATGCCATCCCACACCTTAGGTATCGTCTCTCTCTCATGGATAGAATACGCACCCCAGTGTAGTCCCACGATAGAGATGTTCTTGAGCAGAACCTTGTTCATGGCTACCTTCTCAATCTTACCCGCTGCAAAGCCGATAACAAGAATTCGTCCGTTCCAGGCTGTACACTTTGTCGAGAGGTCGATTAGACCGACAGGGTCATAGACGATGTCGACACCACGAGATTCGGGTGTTAAAGCTTTGACTTTGGCGGGCCATGAGGCGTCATTGTAAGAGATAACATGATCGGCGCCATACGACTTCGCAATGTCAAGCTTATGCTGCGTTGAAGCTGTCGCAATGACGGTTGCGCCAAATGCCTTGGCCACTGTTCCACGTCAGTTCACATCTCATCTCATGGTCCTGGGTATTCCTTACCTTGGACAGCTGCAAGGCCAACACCGCCCGCCGCGGCATGTACAAGCACGTAATCACCCTTCTTAATACCTGCTCGTACAACTAAGGCACCATAACTCGTAGGCGCGGTAACAAACAAGCCAGCAGCCTCCTTAAACGACCAGCCATCGGGGACGGGTAGGAGAGTGTTCTCTATAGCGCAGATCTTTGTCGCAAAAGCACCCTGGGATGCGCCGAAGACGCGCGATCCTACAGGGAACTTGGGCTTGGGACCGTCAGCGGGCGTGGCGATGACTGTGCCTGCAAACTCGGCTCCAGCGATCCAGGGGAATGCTACGAGAAGGTTATTGATGTATTAGTGGGAGCTGTAGTTGTAGGGCTTACGAGGTTGGTTCTGGTATTTCCCTTGGATCTGAAGAATGTCGAAAAAATTGGCTGCTGCGGCGTGGACTTGGATGAGATATTGATCGTCAGAAGGTTTAGGATCGGGGAGATCCGAGACCTTGAGCTGATCAGGGCCCTTTTGATTTGCCAGTTAAAATACAGTATAAAAGAAATTGGGGCATTTGGAGGTCTACCTTGAGATATTCGGTGATCTGAATGCCACGCATGATGGAGCTTGGTATGTATTAGTTAGTTACTGTGATGTGCAGCTCAGTCGCATAAAGGCGTGTTTATGTGTAAGAAGATAATTGAGAAGCTACTGAAGTGTTGATAATAAAGATACCGCGGTTGACAAGTTGAGTTGTGAGAGTGAGAAATTACGAAGAAAGGGAACACATTTATTAAGACTGACGTCGGTTACCTTGTCGCGGCCAGAGTCTGGGGTTACGCGGGGAACACATCGAGCCGAGGCATCTTCCCCAGCGATCGGCCCCTAAACCCCAAACACGATACAGCACTCCAGTCTTATAGATTTAATTATCATCAAAGCCATGGCTAATTACAAATCACTGAAAAGCACATTATTAAACTCTCGAAATAGTCCTGTTTCAGGTTTGATATCATAACCACACACCATGCTTCACTTGGGATATAATTCCCAGCTTCAACCTGCATTACCCAACTTGTCTGGCTTGACATTTGCTCAAAATGCCACTCTTAACTGAGCAAGGCCAGGGCTTATACCCCCAAAATCTCCATACCAGACATCTTGAATAAAAGATCAACTAGGGCCCGCTGAGCAGGTGCTCAATGGCACCCTGAACGCTTCCACCACTTCGTCTCAGAGCTGCAACATTGCGATCAAAGTCGAAGAACCCCATGTCGTTCAGTTGGCGCAGTTGCTCCGAATAGCGCTCTTCTGGGGGTCGGTTATCAGCAGGAGCCGGGTCTGATCCGCCACCGCTGAGCATTTGCATCATCTGCTGCATCATCTCAGGGTTCATGCCAAAAGGATTATTGGGCTGGGCGCCAGCTCCAGCAGAGGGGAAGAGCGCGGAAAATGGGTTCGCGGGAGGTGGGCTATTGGTCGAGCCCTGGGATGCACCACCTTGGCTAGGTGTTGTTCCAGAAGTTTGCGCACCGTCCGAACTGTCTGTCGCACCTTGGCCGGGTGTGGTTCCTGTGCCTGTCTGCCCCGTCGCGCTCTGTCCTTGAGCGCCGAGTCCGTACAGTGAACGAAGACCCTCGAGCTGCTGCATTAACTGGCTCACGTCAGGAGGGTTACCTGCTCCCTGTTGAGCTCCCATGAAGCCTGACAACAGTGGGTTTGCGAGAGGGTTTTGCTGTCCTTGTTGGCTCTGAGCATTTCCTCCACTGGCTGCACCTTGAGGTGTGGTGTCAGTGGCTCCAGGAGCAGGGAAGCCTCCGGCCTCCCCACCTTGCATGCTTCGCTGCATGCGCATCGCTTGGCCCATCATCTCGGGACTACTCATCATCTGTCGCATAAATGGTGATGTGATGATCTCTCGAGCGTTTGGAAGGTTTCGTAGCATGGGGTTCGAATCGATCAACATGTTAATGAAGTCAGGGTTGTTCAGCGCCTCGTTCATGGATTGCTGCACGTTGGGATCGGACATGAGTCGCTGAATGCGTGCCTCATCCATAGGAGCACCCATCTGGAAATATATGTCAGCAACAAGTTCAATGTACATGTATATATGCCATCACATCACACGTACACCACCATCAGGTCCGAACATGTCAAGTCCTGGAAGGCCATTTCCAAACCCAGCGTATCTGGCACCTGTCAAATTGGCGAAAGGTTGGTTGACTGTGCCTGAGGCCATGTTGGCGGGGGCAGGAGTCGATGTGGAGGTATTGGCGGTGGGAGTCTGGTTGGGCTGCTGATTGCTGGCAGCGCTCTTCACCATATGGATTGTGTTGTTGTGTTTTATCTTGTAGGTGCTCAGAGTATCGTCGTTCTTCATGACTCGGCCAGAGTAAATTAGGCGTTGTCGTTCAACAGGAACGTTCTCAAAGTCCTCGCCCGCAAGCTTGGTCTTGAGGTCAAGAACAGTCGCTGTGTCGTTCATGGTGATGCTATGTGTCTTCGAGTCCGACGAGGTCTTCACCTTGAAGGTGATCTGAGAGTCACCGCTCGGCTCGGGGTTGTCGGCCATGGTGTAGATGGCGATATGGCGTGGCTCGGCGCGGCGCAACGAGGGGGTTGAGTAGTGATAGCGGGGGTTGAGGACGAGACAAGAGCGGGGAGAGCTCTTGAAGTGGATAGAAGTATGCGGTCGTAATAACTGTTCCCAAAGATGCTATTGCTGGAGAATAGTACTAGCTCGAGGCTTAAGGGTGTTGGGAAGAAGAATATTCTTAGGCTGTGAAGATGATGGCGAAGGCGAAGTCAGAAGCCTGGAGAAGAAAGGTCCGGTAAGTTACTGGATTGGATCAACTGCAGGTGTAGGTGTGGTCCAGGCGTGGTCCAGGCTTGGGTGGGTAATGAATGTCAGTCGGTAGTGACGTGGGGCAGCTTTTGTTGCCAATGACGCGCCGTGGATAATAAAGGCAAGTCGATTAATCAGGAAAAAGAACCAGAAAAAGAAATATGCCTGCTATGGGAGCCTCTTTATGAGAGATAGATCCGGATGAAATGAATTATAGAGGCAACTTTCGCCTTTACTAGGAATAATTTCTCAAACGCATATGAAGACGAGGCCATGGACACATATTAGCTTATTCCATCACCATCCATCACCTTCTGTTGCCAGATTCCCCTGTACAAAGCTAAGTATACATCATTTCCGGGAGATAGGCCTCATAATAACGTCTTTAACCAACGATGGGACATCATCTGGAGAAATTGTTCTCTTTCCATATTTGCTAGTTTTACACTGCGTATAAGCCGTCTGTATTGAAAATTACATGTATACCCAACAAAGTAAATTCGGAGCTGGAAACGGCATGAGCAACACAAAGTTCCGAATGAACGAAATGATCAGATAATGACTCAAGCAAATTCTCTATCAGCTGCATTTTGTCTCATTATTCCCTCTTTCGGTGTTTAATGGCGACCATAGTCGCAACCGTACTCGGAGATATAGGTGGTGGCTTGATCCAGGGTAGCCAATTAGCGCGGGGCATGGTTCAGTACTGCTTAATCGAGTTGAACAGCACATAGATAACTTCGCCTTAACATCTTTGACACTCTTCAATAAGTTTCAGTAACGTAAACCTGAGTTATGGTGGAAATGACCTGAGAAGAAATCATTTTCAAGACGCAGTATCTGCTCAAATCCATCGCCGCTGGTGAATACTCCGAACTATTCTCATCAACGATATGATCGCCACCAGGCTATGACATAAAGCCCACCATGATTCAAGGCATCTTTTACGCCAGATTCTTCCCCCAAGAGGGTAACTACTCACTAATTAACAAACTCACATATCCATAGTAACACTATTCAGGCCCCAAAATCGTCGCTCAGTCTCCTGCAGGCTGCATAACCCATGTCGACGGCTCAACCAAATCCCCTCTCATCGACTTTGACGTTCTTCATGAGTACATCATCCCGAGACAAGCCTTCTGCAACCGCTACCTCACTGTCAATACACCTGACGGAAAGTACACCGTCCTAGGATACCCCGTTGTCATTCCTCACACCAAGTACCTCCGTAATGAGTTCATCTTCAACTTTGGCCTCGTCCTTGACGCGGACGTTGACCACGTCCCTTATGAGCGCGTCGTTCGTGGTTTAGCCTCGACTTTTTCGGAGATGGAGAAGCAGAATGAGTACTTGAGTCAGAATGCGGAGACCAAGGGTTCTGGAAGACGACCTATTGATAGCTTGCTTGAGATTGTGAAGGAGGACTTGGATAATTATGGAGAGTGCATGATTCCTGTTGGTAAGTTCACTTAAAACATTCGCGCAGACTCGATGCTTAATAGCCTACAGACGAAGCAAACACTATCAACATGAAACTATTTCCTCACCACATAGATCCTCCCAGGGTTCGAGGTTGGCATGTCCCAGTCCCCAAGGCCAAATTCGCCGACATCATGGATCCAACCTGGGATCTTACTCTTCAAAAGGTCATATCCCACATCGATGGCGTCTCTGATGTTAGACGCATCGCTCACGCCGCCTCAGTCTCACTCGAGCTAGCAAAAACAGCCCTCCGTCATTTACTCTATTATGACACTATTCTTCTCCTAGATATGTTTTTCTTCTCGGCTTGCTATGCTCCGCGCCCTGGAATCCATGACTTTATCCGGAATGTTGATGGGATGGTTGACGAGTGTGCTGCGTACGTATCTCATGGGCGTGGCCTCGTGAGTAATTATCACCTTATCAAGCTTATGTCTACCTTTGCCCCCGGAAAATCTGTCATGGAATGGCTTAAGGGACATCAAGACACTGGTTTCGAGGTTCTTCGCTTTGTCGACGTTCGCAGATTCGTCCAGTTTGGCGTCATCAAAGGCTGTATATACCGCGTCCATAAATTCGTCGTCTCAAAGCAATACCTCGCTGCCTTGGCCTCTGGACAGAGCCGTCCTGTCCCGGGAGGAGATCCCCTTCAAAAGTATACAGATGGCTGTCATCATTTTGACCAGATCATCACAGAGCAGAATATGACAGACAGCGATATAATGGAAAAGCTCAAGAAGTTGCCAGTTCCAAAGGGGGACCTGGCAGTCTTTTATAGATAGATCCAGGATCTAACAGTCATACCCATGAATCTTTCAGTATTTTACATCATATCTATGGTATCATGCAGATTACAATATAGTACAGTGTTATTTTACACGGCTAATGCGAGCCGATATTGCAGACACCTCCTTATTTGCTTGTCTTGTCTGACGTGTATCGCGCGCGCATTTCTCGCATCTCGTGCTTGCTGGGCAGCTCAATATCAGGGTTATTGGCAACCTTGAGCTCATTCTTTTTCTTCTCCGCAATTTGAGCAAGTCTCCTGTCCGTCATCCTCTCACCGTTTTCTTCCATCTCTCTCTTGAGTTCCTCTTTCATCCTGCGAATGACACCAGTACCGGGCTGGCCGGGGTAGATCTGGCCACTCTTCTTCCACTCTTCGTCGCTGATGAGCTCGACAATGCGGATGTTGTGCTTGCCTTTGCGCATGATGAGCATGCGCTCGTCAATAAGGAACTTGGCGGTCTCTTCGGGGAACCACGCCTTCATGGGTGTCCAGGACAGGTTTCCAGGGACAAGACCTCTCTTCTGACCGGGCTGGGCGGCGATATAAGCGCCTTGCTGAGAGAGCAGACGCTGACCTTCACTACTGCTGGAGGCGAGACCCACAGCGTGGAGAATCTTAGCGGGTGAGAGACTCATGATGGAGCGAGGAAGTTGGATGTCGCTTCTTGGGGCATTGTTGGGAGTGACAATGCCAGAGTCCGCAGTCGGTTCATTAACAATACCACTGGGTAGCTTGGTACCGAAGCGGAACTCGTGCTGCTTGGCCTCCTGAACAGCCTTTTGCGATCCGTGAATAAGTGAAAGAACCTCGAAAGCCAGAGTATGCTGCGCCTTTCGCTCATGAGGCTTTGCTCGATGTTCCTTCATAATCTTGGAGATCTGCTCCAGGGGCATGAAAGTAAACATCTTGAGCAAATTCTCGATCTCATCATCAGACCGTCGAACAAAGTATCCGTACAAGTCAAATGCTGTTGTTTTAAACTCATCCAACCAGACGGCGTTACCAGCACTCTTACCGAACTTGTTGCCAGCAGAGTCTGTTAATAGAGGGACAGTGAAACCCACTGGCTCATGGTCCCAGGTTGATGGCATCTTCAGATGAGGGGCCTCCTCGGATTCGCGAATGGTCTTGAGGGCATCGATTCCAGCAGTGATGTTGCCGTACTGGTCTGAACCTCCAATTTGCATTTGGATGCCAAGCTTGTTGTACATATGCCAGAAATCCCATCCTTGCAGAAGAGGATACATGAATTCTCCTAGTGACATACCGTCTCCTTCAGTCATTTTTCGCTTAACACTGTCACTCTTGGTTAGCATATGAAATATTAGTTTCTTAGGGAGAAACTCACGTATCCCTGGCCAACATAGGGCCAATTCTGGTATGTCTGGCTATCCTCTTCGCAAAATCATAGAGAGTAAGGTTCCCTAGCCACATATTGTTGTTCAACAAGCGATGTGTGGCAGCCCAGTCCTCCGGATATCCGTACTTTTGCTTCAAGACGTGAACGTTCTGCCATATTCTCGTCAATTGGACATGAATTTTGGTGATATTCTTGGAGATTTCTGCGTTGGAGAGAATCGCGCGGCTCTCGAGTCGGTCGGTAGGGTCGCCAATACGGGCAGTAGAGCCACCGATCAAAGTGACGGCAGGATAACCATGGAACCACATCCAGAACATGGGCATTAGAGGCAGCAAGTGGCCGACGTGCATTGAGTCGGCAGTAGGATCGATACCAACGTAAGAGCCTATTCTCCTGACTCGCATAATCTCTTTGATCTTATCGGGGGTTCTGAAGTATAAGTTAGATATATGGTTCGTCTGAGGATCATGGGTAGTGTCGCATACCCTGCTACATCTTTGATATATCCTCGCTCTTGAAGAACATCCCATGTGTGTGGAATCTCGCCATTCTCAATCTTTTTGGCCCTCTCTTTCCATCTTTCCTCCCCCTCTGCAACTTTATTGAGGTATGTTGTCGAAACGAAACGAATTTGGAGGGGCCGTTGTCCATTAAGACATCTCGAATGTATGGCACGTCGCGAGGGCGCAAGTTTCGAGATAACGGCGCGAGTCGCCATGGCTGGGGTCTTGAGCTAACTGTTCAGGTATAAAAGAAAAGACGAAAAAGGGACAATTGCCTCTTAAAGCCCCAATCCGTCCTCAAACTCAACTGTCCAAGTCTGGGGATCATAGCTCAAAGTTGTTAGTCTCAAAAAATTCCCAAGCGACGTCGGGCGATCTCAAAAAGATTGGCCAATCACAGATGAGTTTGATGAGTGGACGCTATTGGATCCGAGACAGCCAGAGGTATCCACACCACAGGGAAACCTTCGGGACGTAGCCAACCAATCACGAAGCAGGTAATTCGAGATCCTCGGCAATGTTGGACATGCAGTTCCGGGCCAGTTTGAATTGAAGGAATCGATACATCATCACCTCGACCTTCAAAGTCACGCCCCTCGAAGCAGCCACCAATTGAGCGCCGCGACAACATCACAAGAATACTCAACGCTTCAAAATGGCCTCAATTGCGCGTTCCTCTCTGCTTAGGCAGACCGCTATGGCTTCTCGATGGGCCGCTGCCCCCGCGACCCGAAGCGCTTTCATGCCTATGCCTAACATCCGATCTCAGCTTAAGGGCGTTGCTGCTTTCCACAACACTACTCGACGATCTGCTATTCTCCCTCCTGGACCTCGTGCGTATATCTAACTCTCTCCACAAGGTTCCATGCTAACGTATTCTTGCAGAGCGCATTGAGGGTGGTGGTACGAAATAACTTCCCCCGAGCCGAATCGCAACCGGCTTCACATGATACGAACCCAATAACTGACACATTAGCTAGTCAACGACCCTGCTCCCATTCCCGATCCTAACGCCGCCCACGGCTCTTACCACTGGACCTTCGAGCGTCTCCTCGCCGCTGGCCTCGTCCCCTTGACCGTCGCTCCCTTCGCTGCCGGTTCCCTCAACCCTACTCTTGACGCCATCCTCTGCAGCGTCCTCCTCCTCCACTCCCACATGGGCTTCCAGCAGGTAGTCATTGACTACATCCCCTCAAGGACCTACCCCGGCCTCCGCAAGATCTTCAACTGGCTTCTCAACATCGCCACGGTCCTTGCTGGCGTGGGACTGTACGAGTTCGAGACCAACGACGTTGGTATCACCGAGGCTGTTCGACGGGTGTGGAAGGCGTAAGGTTGTAAAGCGTTGATTGGCGTGTGTGTATGAAGGATGCTGTTGATAGTATTACTTGTCGCGCAGATTTGTGACTGCAGGCACCTGTATAGAAAAATTTCCTTTGAGTTAACGAAGATTGCGTCAATTTCACCCAAGACGTTCTTGAATCCTATTTCCCTCCAACGGCAAAATGTGCGGGTACAGTTTTAACGTGCATTATGAACTTTAATGGTCTTTGCTAGAGGATCACGCAGTCTACTGACATGTTTAAGAATGCAAGGCCCAGCTGCGTAAAATCGATTATATTGCTCTTTCACTTCACTATTCTGTCATTTACCAAATCTCACGATGCCAATTTCCTTATCCAGTTCATATTATACTTAAATAGTCAAGGAGCTAATGTCAGCACCCCCAGCCCGATCCATCTCGGGTGTAGGAGGAGGCAAGTTCTCAACCTTTGTGCAGATCCAGCAACTAGCATACATGTTGACGCGGTCAATGCAAGCTCCATCAATGCGAGCGCCATGTCGCTTAGGTGAGAAACCATGGCTCTCAAACTCCCTGACATACCAAGGGGTCAAAGCAGAGGAACGCAGCAACACACGACCGCCCATTGCCAAAGCCCGGTTGAGCTTGGTGATCTGAGTGGCAGCGGCGCGGGATCCGGTGTCAAACCAATCCATGCTGTCCATGACGACGGCAACAGTCAGAGTTCCAGGGGTGATGCGAGCAATGACCTCCTCAAGTTCGTCAGTGTGAATGCGAAGACCATCAAGAGCGTTGGGGCGAGAGAGCTTTGCGTGGGCTTTGGGGCTGAGATAATCAGGGTGACACTTGGGCGAGAACTTGCCATCCATACAGACATAGTAGTAAGGATTATCCTCGGCGATGTGAGTCTCCTCGGCCACGGGGTCGAGAGTGTTGACCATGTAGTGCCAGATAGCATGAGAACGAGTATTCTTGGCGGCGGGCTTAGGGCTCTTGACCAAGTCTGACTCGGCATGATCAGCCTCAATCATGGCCAGCTGGTTCTTGGGAACACCAAGGGCAGCCCAAAGGAAGCTCTCCTGCGAAACAACCAGGTTGCAAACAAGCTTGGATAGAAGTGCGGGTCGAATCTTTCTTCGCCAGATCTCTCGCTGCTCATTCAGGGTCTTGGCTTCCAGGAGCTGCTTCACAGCCTTCTGCAGACCGAAGAGTCGGGCAATCCAACGGAAGACACGAATGGCATGGCGAGAACCTCCAGTGTCATAGAGACCGTAGCCACTGCTGTTCTGGAAAACATGGACGTTCTTGAGCCAGTACTGGAATGCACGGCCAGAAAGATGAGGAGAAAGCTTGGTGACGAGCAGCTCACGGAATTGAGGGTGTTTTCCATCTCCAAAGATCATCCAGAAGTCCTCATAGGGAAGGGCAGTGTAGGAAGCCGCCTTGAGTTCGAGAAGGTGGTTCTGGGTGGGGTTCAAGTCGACAGCGTGGACGCGAGCAGGGCTTTGGAGGAGGTACGAGAGGATGTTGTCACCAGCTGAAGTAATGGCGAGGACCTTGTCATCAGCGCCTAGCTTCAACAAACGCTCATCAACGCGAGTGTCCTCCCAGGTGAAGGCATAGATATACTCATCATTGAACTGGGTGTGCTTGGGGAGCTGCTCATCGTAGTAAATGCGCCAGTGGTGGTTCTGGTAAAAGAAAGAGGGGAGAGGGAGGTTGGAAGAGAGGTTCTGAACAGCAGTGAGGAATGCCTTGGATCGAATCTCAGGAGCAGACCTCTCAATGGCTCGAGTCAAAGCATCTCCCTGGTTGGCGGGGTAAAGGTAGGGAGATTCTGTAACCAGAGCATCGATACGCTCGACTATCTCGTGAGGAAGACTGGAGGATGAGAAAGGCTTCTTGTGGCATCCAAGCCAGATGTAGTAGGGGATAGCTCCCAGGCCCTTGTTGCGAGTGTTGACGTTGAGAACAGTACCAAACTTGTACTCGAGGTAATCTCGGCGACTAGGCTCAAGGCCAACACGGTCAAGATCGAACCAAGAGCGCCAGAAGTTTCGTGACAAGAAGTTGACATGGCGGTCAACAAGACCACCAGTGTAGTTTCGGAATGCAAAATCAACCTTGTTCTGGACATAAAAGTCAACAACGCCCAAGATACCTTGGGGCGACAGAAGCGAAGTCACAGAGTCAATGACTGAATAATAGTCAGGCTGTTATCATATGTTAGCGCTTTGTGTTGACTTTGAGATGGGGTGAGATTTACAATCATGGACAAGCTGTACGACATGGTGATCAAATCCGCTCCACCAAAGTCCGGGCGAGGCTTATCGAAGTAGCTCAGGGCCGGAGAACGAGGAGGAATTGGCTTCGAGGGCATGCCAGACTCATAATCCTCAAGACGGAACTTGCGAGCATCCTCACAGACAACCTTGACATTCTTCCAGCCAAGGCGTTCAAATCGCTTTCGTGCCACATCGCACAACGAAGGGGAGAAATCAACGAGGTATACACTCGAGAAGAAGGTAGGGACATCGACGAATGCGCTCATGGCCTCGATGTTGAAGCCAGTGCCGCCGCCAATCTGTAAGAATAAACGGGTCAGTAACCTATTAGAGTGAGGGTATAAATTGTAGCTCACATCAACCCAGATTCGCTTATTCTTGTTGCCGCCTTTAGGCGCAGCGTCATCCTGCTTTGCCTGAATCTGTGCGGCAACAAGCGCTAGCATATCCTCACGACCACGGAGGAGGACCTTTCGGGTAGCATCGTAAGCCCCGGCTTGCTTCTTATAGAAGCTCTCAAGGGCATCCTGCTGGTTGCCCTTCTTGTCGCCCTGGTGGGGTTTGATGAAGGAGGAGTAGAAGAAGAGGAAAAAGGATTTTATCAAGCCTGGGGCTTCATCCTGACTCTTGCTAGAGAAGATTGAGGTAAGGCATAGCGTGCTCAGGGCAGTAGCAACGATGCCGGCCACCAGAGACTGAGCGTTAGCCAAAGATAACATGTTACCACCCTAGTAGTTCGATCAGTAGGCATTGAGACTGGGGATTGAGTAAGGCGTACATGAGAAGCCATGGTACTCTCTCATTGTATGTCGAGAGAAGAAGTGTTGAAAGAAGAAAGCTACTGAAGCAGTGTTGAAAGCTGTTCACACGACCAAGTTGAAGATGAGAGAGAATCTGAGGAATAAGGACACGGCACGCCAGGGCTATATACGTCG
Organism: Fusarium concolor; assembly: GCA_013184415.1. NCBI lineage: Eukaryota > Fungi > Ascomycota > Sordariomycetes > Hypocreales > Nectriaceae > Fusarium > Fusarium concolor. Next base: position 56,432 of record JABCJY010000545.1, read on the forward strand.
AGGCACGCGAGTTGGTAACCAGCAGACGTGGCTTGGAACCCGGCTCGGGGACAATGATCTCGGTACAACGGCCATTGTACACAGCCAGCAGCTCTGACGCCTCGCACACGATGTGCGAGATGCGAATCTACTTGCTCATGTGTATATAGGTCCCTGTTGATCTGCTCAACCCCACCAGATAGACATGATAACCCCGCCGCCAGGGTTCACTCTAGGTATGAGCTATATGGTGGGTGATGGAGGTGGGAGCCAATGACTGAAGCACATGTTCATGGTCCATAGAGTTTCAGGGACCTTGCAAGGCTGCGGTGGCGGCAAGCATGTGCCATCCTTCGTTCGCTATGAGCAGTTGCTCTAGTTCGTAGCGTGTGAGTGGGGTATATAGTTAGCAGGCAGTTTCAACTGAGAATCGTCGACGATCATGGTTATGGGCTTGAATACAACCGAGGATGACGAGAGTTCTCTGGCATGGGTTTTGCTTAAGGAGCAGGTTGAGTCCTCAGTGCCAGGCATGAACAAACTGCACCATTGATTTTTCACTTGAAGAATAAGCATGTATCAGTTCAAGTAATAGCATTCTGCTCATCTGAAAAGAATGACAGCTGCCGTAATTTGTTATTTCTGAAGATGAGACGCTGCTGGTGTTTTCGTATTAGTCGGGTTGTTCCACATAGGAAACGCAACAACCAATCAGAGAAGAGCAGTCCACCACATGTAGCCATCAACACTGCCGTAAGGACACATGATAATACAGTCCAGAAGATTGAATTGGCATCCGCCAAATAGATGTCTGGCGTTGCAATGAAGGGAACTCCAATTGAGTTGCCCGGGAGTTATCGGTTGTAACAATAGCCGGTCTTCTGTGGGAGACCACGTTAAAGGACACCCAACATAGGAAGTACTACCTAAGAACATCGACGAAGAGGGATGGTCTTGTTGGTGGAGCGCCAGTGCCGCGGACATTAGATGTTTATCGAAGTGGCAGACAAGCAATCGAAGATTGTTGAAGCTTCGATGAGCCCATCTGTTGAGCGAAGTTGGGGGCTTTCTTCTCAGGGTTTCCTGCGAGTAGGAGCAGCTACAAAAGAACGTGCAGCGCTTTTGCGCCCATTGAAAGCCAGCGAGTCATTGCATGTTTATGTAGGATTCATCTAGATCCAGCACACCCAACATGAGCATGATCGTCAGATAACAAGACTGGTAAAAGTGCATTCGACTTGGTCTAAAAGCCACATAATACCCAGTGGATCGGCTTAGATAGAAGTCCTTGTTCCTACGCTTTCATTGAGGGACCAGTGGTTCCGGGCCATTCATTAATGCATCTCCTGTTGGCTCCCGCGATAGAGAGATTATCGTCGCGTAAAGGGCTTGTTGAAGAGAGCGACCCTCGTGCTTGGGTCCGGGACCTGTTTTATTTGGCCTTTGAAGCCATTGTTGTAACAGGAAATAGCATTTACGTGCATGTCATGGGTTACTGCGTCTCTTGCAGCTGGCTGTTCCCTATATGCAACGTTCTTGTTGGCTGGAAGTCGATCAGTCGCAACACTGGCAGTCACACTGAGAACTGAAGATTGTGTACAACGGCAAGATTTGCATTGCGAAAACCAAGAGATTCATGGTATCAACCAAGAACAGGACATCCTTGAGGGACTCAAACGAAGGCGAGGTTCGCATAGGCGCCTAGGTTCAGGAAATAATTAATTCCGTGCCGGCCTCCAGTCGCAAAATTAATAGGCACACTTCAGCTTCGTAGGTGACAGAAATCTTGTTTACTTCCCACCATTTCATAGCCCACTAGTTTGCCAGTTATTCTGTCACCCTAAGCTGGTTTGTCTACCGGCCTGCCTAGGTACCTACTGAACTGCTTCCCCTCAGCTGAGACCATCAAGGGGCAGGTACGTACCGACACCATGCCTGTGACGCACGTTAATAGGATCGCGTGCTTAGAGCCGTGTTCTTGCCCGCTGCTATTCGACTGTCGCAACTATCATCAAAAACTCCCACTTAACCTTCGAATCTATCTGATTAAACCGCGTAACACGTACTAATATACGCTGGCTCTTTTCTGGTACATTCGCAATCATGCCTCCGGGGTCGAGCCAGAAGGGAACGGGCAAGAAGAACTCGGCTATACAGAAACAGAGCCGCAACACAACGCCCGCCCCAGTCGCGACAGCTAGCCTCCCGCCGCAGGAGTTTTACGATCCAGACTATCTCAACACAAGAGTCATTCTTTTTCGCAATCTTACCTACGATGATATTGTTGACCAATCTGCCTCCAATGCGACTATTCCAGATTCAAAGAGCCTTGATGGCATGATTGACCGACTAAAAAGCCTATCTAACATTATGGAAAAACGCTCGACATTCTATGATCGCGGCATGAGACACCTGGCAGACGAGCGCAAGAAACGACCGTCGGAGGACTACGGGAGCCGCGCCGATGGTGAACAAGAAGGGAAACGACCAAAACATAAGAGAAAGAAGCCTGATTCACTTGCGCCGCCGGATGGCAATGCTGGTATGTTTTTTATGATATATATATATATATATATATGA
>JABCJY010000546.1:6802-22278 GCA_013184415.1 Fusarium concolor
AAGGAGGCAGAGAAGAAGGGATTCCCAGGCAAGCTCTCTGGAACTAGTAATGTGCATCTAGCTATGCGATTCAGCATTCCTCCTGTCGGAACAGTCGCCCACGAGTGGTTCATGGGTGTTGCCGCTATCATCGGTGACTACAAGCAAGCGACCGAGGTTGCGCTGCGACACTGGGTGGCTTGCTTCGGCAACAAGCTTGGTATTGCCCTAACCGACACATTCGGAACCCAAGAGTTCCTGCGAGCTTTCACTCAGCCTGTGCAAACTATCGAGGGTGGCTTCCCAGCAGAGACATTCAAGAAGGCTGATGGAACCATGAAGACTTATGCCGAGACCTTTGCCGGCATCCGTCAAGACTCTGGTGACCCCGCGGAGTACACCAAGTGGATGAAAGAGTTCTACGATAAGCAGGGCATCACTGACAAGAAACTCATTGTTTTCTCTGATTCTTTGAATATTGAGAAGTGCCTCGAGTACAAGAAGATTGCCGAGGGCCTCGGCTTTCAGCCAACATTTGGTGTGGGAACATACCTTACCAACGACTTTATTCACCTCAAGACGGGCACCAAGTCTGTGCCTTTGAACATTGTCATTAAGATCAGCTCCGCGGCAGGGCGCCCAGCTGTCAAGATCAGGTGAGTTCTATCAGTTCGAGATAATCGAGACTCTGGCTAATCAATCATAGTGACAACATTGGAAAGAACACCGGTGACAAGGAGACTGTCGAGATGGTTAAGAAGGAACTTGGATACGTCGAGCGCGAGTGGAAGGAGGGAGATGAGACTTCGCGATGGGGTAAGGAGTAAAGGAAACGATAGACTAAGATACCAAGGCGCATATTGCCGATATGAATGCGGGAAGATATTTGAGCCCCAGGAAAGAGACGGAATCACAGCGCAAGCTAGGATTATCTTATGCGAGATCTATACGGCATTCTGCAGTACTGGATTAGACTTGAACGCCGCTCAACTAAAAAAAGAAACAACTGTATTTAAATGAGTAGGGTATATGTGTGGCCGTTGAAGCGACCGAGTAAGTGATGAGTCGATATTAAACCATGCGCCGCATATTCATGTCCATATGTTATACAATAGATCCCTCTAGAAAATCACAATTCCTGTGGAGGCTCTGCGATGGGAGGTAGATCAACTTCCCTCCTGGCCCAAGTGATACCCTCTCTCCATTCGGGCATATTCATAACCTCAAACTCCGGATCAGGTTGCCACAACATCTCTGACACCTCGTCTACCATCCTCTTACCAAACGTACCGACCCACCAAGCAATCTTGCCCAGCGTGTTAAGCTGCACGCCCCAGTATACCATGAGAAGCAAGGCTACTGGGTCTGACTTCCTAAGTATCTTCCCAAAATCTCGTCCTGCCAGTGCTGGAAATGCAATGGCTATTCCCTTGAAATCCTCTTTGGAGTCTTGTATGAAACATGCTTGTATGGCAGAGAGCCCGGTGCGGTATGAGTGAATTCGTATACTGGCTTCGGACTGGTCATCGGGTGTTGAACCAGAGGGTATTTCGCAGGCTTTGTTAATGATTGTCAAGAGAAGGTCCAATGCATTTTCGAGATCTTGATTTAATGTTGGAGGGGTCTCAGTCTGAGATTGTGTTTTCAGTATCAAAGCCTCTGTAGATTGTGATAAAGCTCCTGATACCAAGGCTTCAAAGTGCTGATCAGCAATAGAGGCATTTCCCATAAGGAGCTCCCAAAGCGTCACCATTCTCTCAAGAACACCCTCGTGAAGCTCTTCAAATACGCTGCACTGCCCGATGGACATGTTCACGGCGGCAGCAAGAAATGAGAATATGAAGATCTTCTGCACATTCTCGGAATTCACATTCTCAAGCTGTGCTCGAAAAGAACGACTAGCTTTGTCGTAGTACTCCACTGCCAACTTGGCATAGTATGTCTCATAGTCGTCTTCAACCACGACAGCGCCACCACAGAGTGCAACTTCAAGAGCGGAGAATGCGAGCATGCCTTGGAGGAGATACTCATGCTTGAGAGACCATTGCGGCACGTCCACCTGCAGCCATTGGTGATCCTCTGGAATACTCATAAGACTCTTGTAAGTGGAAGTTGACCAGCGATGCATGAGTTCGAGCTCTATACGGCGTCTGGTCTCTGTTGCTGGGAGTTGAGCGGGAGGGTCTGCGAGATATGAGCAGCCTTCGAGGTTGCGGGCTAGACAGTTGGAGCAGGGAGGACCTCCTTCGTCGCACTGATGTTGTTAGTGAGGAATTGTGAGATTGAGTGGGTTTACGTACTTTTACATGTCTCTTTTTGCAGTTTCGACAGCCGTGCCGAGATTTGTTGTGAGTCCTTCGTTTCATCATATTGGCGAGTGAGATAGATTATGATGAGATCAGCAACTCTGCAATGGTGCAATGATAATAAATTTATATCATGAGCTTGCTCAATTTGGTTTTGTGGGACTTGAGAGGGATTGGAATGAGATGAATATGGGCCTTAAAGCTGAAGTTGAAGCCTAGAAGATAGTGGGTGGCTGTGCTTGATTACGCCTAGTCAGTCGGCTGTAAATGTAACCCACGAATGAGATTCAACTGTGCCGAGCTTCAACCAAACTTGCTATGGCAGAAGAATTTCGCGGCAATGATTGATTATGCCTTAATAATTTCAATTTCTCATCTAGTCATAAGTTCACTATCCAGACTATCTATCTATCTTATCATTACTTATTGACTGGTATGACACCATCTCTGTGTGGTTGTGAATATGCCTCCACACATGAGGCTCTCGAGCATTGTGCCCATGAGTCCACCAACAATGACACCAGCAGTCTCACCAGCTCCAACCACTTGAAGACCAAACTCCTGGTTGATCCCAGGCTCAAGAGACTTTCCTTCCAAGACCCAGTCGAAAATCGTCATGTAAACAGCTCCTCCACCGACACCAGCACCAAAAGCGAGTAATCCAACCAGAATTTCGGTTGAGAATATCACAAAGATGGCATTTGTGAGTAGAATCAGCGTAGATGCTCCCAGAATCACGAAAGCACCTCGGGTGCTGGTGGGTCGGAAGACAATCGTATGAGTTCGGGAGATAAAGTTTCCAAGTTGAAAGGCGAGGCCGTAGGTGGTGAAATACGAGAAAAACGACGAGGATGATGCTGGGAGAGGCAATGCTCGCGAGATGCCAGGATACGCAAGGGCCTGGACAGCGAATGCTCCAAACAAGGGCATCATAAAAGGTCGAACCATAGCTTTTGTGAGTTGGATTCGGTTTTTGGTGCTCAGCACACGTGAGAGCTGTTCGACGGGGTCCTGAGCTAGAAGCGAAACATCCTCCGGGTCGTCCTTTGATGCCTCCTGTCGCGCGTGAGGATAGTTAACGGGTGCTCCTGGAAGAACGACAAAGAATGCCACGAGCATGGCACCCGTAAGAGCGTAAATGCAGTCGATAAAATCCCGTAGAAATGACTCCAACCAGACCGTTAGTATAAAGGGCAAGACTGCGCAAAACACAGCTCCAGCTCCAACACCAGCACCCCATCCAGCAAGTCCAACACGGCCGTAGTATCGCAACATTCCCAAGAACGAAATCTCCATGGTAGTAGCGGATATGGTCGCCAGAGCTGAGGTTAAGATGCGAAGTGAGGGTGTGATATTGGGCGGCGTGGCGTTGGTGATGATGGCCACGATGATCCAACCTGCTCCGATGGTGAGAGGCCGTATCCAGTAGGGAACACGATGAAGAACATGGGGCATTAAAAGCTTGGTTGCCAGAACAGGAAGAGTCTCAATGAGAATGACGATCCATCGTGGGTATGGAATAATGAGATAGTTTGCTGAGTGGGCAACAAAAGGCACAATCGCGTTCACAAGTCCTGAGAGTCGTTAGAAAGGGCATTATCACAAGTGAGGATATCGCCAATTTACCGAGAATTGCAAAACCGAGGTATGTTAGTATCGTGACACGCAAGTGTCTGGGGCTCTTTGGAGCGTCCATGGTGTCTACATTCCAGCTCAAACCAGCCATAAATTAATGTATTGAACAAACTGGAACGGAAAAAGAAGCATAAAAGAGACAATCCAACAATAAATACTTTCCTTACCTTAAAGGTATGCGTACTCCGTAAGCTTATGTAGACAGGCCGAATACGGTTCACGGACCAGCTTCCGGCGGATAAATACGAGTTACCTACCGTCTGTCTAGACTCTAGACTCTAGACCCTAGAGGCACGCGTCAATCGGTTGCAACTGCCCTGTCGGAGAATTAGTGAGAGCATTTTGTTACGAATCAATTCATCACCCAGCGCAAATGATGTGCAACATTGGACGGAAGAGGAAGCTCTACTACGTCGTAGGGGGCCAAAGGAGCCTCTTGTTGTGCCACGTGGGGCTGTGGTCGATGCCCACGGTGCTGAATGATTGGCTGTAGCGTATCAACGGCAGCTAGGCCATTTTCTGATCTACACTACAAAGTGGGTTCATGATACACCAAAACAGCCCAAAGCAGAGTCATGATAGAGGCTATCATGAGGAAATTTGTTGAAATGTAACTGAACCAAGAGAGCTAAGATAGCTGTCTATCATAGGTAGTCACGAGGCCCTCATAATAATTCCATTTCCTATTCCCACAATGGCTGCATCACTTAACTTGCACTGTCCAACCCAATGATCTAAATGACATCGTCTTCATACTCAAACCGCCCGTCCTCCAGGATGAGAAGAATCCTCAATGCTGACCCTGAAGATGCATCGTTTCCATCTGCCCAGTCAGCGCGACCAGTTCTAGCACAGTTGAAGCCATCGTGGTTTATTCCACGTTATTTAAAAAGCGTCAGATGGATTGCCATCACTTTAACCTTCATCCTTGTCTCGTGGATTACATGCATTGGAGTTGTAAGTCGCGTATCGCATATCAAGAACCCCTAAACTCAACTAACAATACCAGTTTTCTCAACCACTTAACCATATTCTGCCTGGACGACATGATTCTTCGATACTCTCTCGCAATGACCTGAAAGGTCTTAGAGTCCCTCATCGAACTTCTAAACCAAGCGCATCCCGTCGCATGCGCCTTTTCATGCCCGCCGACTCACCGCATATCAACCTCTGCAAGACCATCATGTCTGCTGTAGCAATGGGCTACCCCATGCCTATTCTTCTCAACTGGGGACGCGAATACAATCGACCTTCATGGCACTTTGCTGGTAGTCACATCGCCAAACTCGAAAGTCTTCTTGGCGCTATAGAAACACTTCTTGAAGCGGAGAGCAACGATGTGAGCGAGGATGATGTTGCATTGTTGGTAGATGCGTATGATATGTGGTTTCAGCTTCCGCCTTCTGTTCTACTCGAACGCTATCATCGGATTAATAGTGAAGCTGATGCTAGGATACGAAAGCAATGGGGAGATCTCAACGCAGCTAACGACTTTCCTATTCCACCGCCTAAACAGGATATAATCATCACCACCGCCAAAGACTGTTTTCCAACTTGGTACTCTGGCTCTGATCCTCACTACGAACATTGGCCCGAGTCACCTATGCCGAAGGACATGTACGGAGAAGGCACAGATCAAGTTCCCTGGTCTTTCGATCCAGCGCGCAGGTACAAGAAAGTTCGGCCACGATGTGTGAACAGCGGTCTTATCATGGGCTCGATGGGCGGTTTGAGAGATGCTCTCCGAAGGTCAAAGGACAAGATTGAGAAAGTGGCTATGAAGGGTCGCCAGCTTTGGAGCGACCAGGCGCTTATCGGTGAGGTTATTGGCGACCAGGAGATATGGCGTAAATGGATGAGGAGTCTAGGGTCATCGTGGAATGGTACTATTGCATTTAACGACAGAAATTCACTCGATCGTACAGTTCGCGATATTGCGGACGCAACTCTTGCTGGCCAACGCTTCGAATTCGGTATTGGTTTAGACTACAACTTCACCACGGCACCACCAACGTGCTCCTCTGAAGAAGACGGCTACTTCGTCCATCTCTCCAACGAAACCAACGTTCGCGAAGAGTCTGCAAAAGCTGGCGTTCCAGGAGATGTGCGCATCCACGGTGTACCGCCCGAAATACGCAACATAAAAGACACGATCCTCTCATCGATAAATTGGGGTGCTATCCCTCTATACACAGACTTCTTCTTCGGCACATCACCCATAGCAATCCATCACAACGCATACATCGACGGCCTCAAAGGCTTCAGGCTTAAGAATTGGTGGGACAAGATGTGGTACTATCCCCAGCTACGACAACTCGTCACTCAGCGCCTCAAGCCAACTGCCGAACCATCCACGCTTGCAAAATTCGATCACGAAGGAACTACGATCGTGTATAGATCACCACTAGAAGATAAGCACCGAAAAGCGCGTGTTTTCAGTCCCCTGAAACCAAACTTCACACCCATAGAATGGGAGGCCATGTGCCAGAAACGCAACCACGGGGTGAATTGGTACGATGAGCTCTTTGGCGACGATAAGGGACCCCTGGAAGTATAATTCGATCAATAATAAACTGTCCGAAGTGGAAAAACGTTCCGAAATGCAAATACCCCTACCTTGAACCTTTGCATGGCATGTGTCACCCTCCCCCCGATCTCTTGGCGGTGTCTCATGACCTCTCCAAGCATGCATTGCAAATTCCGGCGCGACTCAGACCTGAGCCTTTCAGGGCAGAAAACAACCTAAACACCGATCTGAAAAAAAAAAAAAAAAAGCCACAGGCTAGCACTACCACCACAGAATATACCTCCCTAGTGATTAGCTTAACCAGCGGACGGGAGCCATCTCGGAACACCAGACGCTTCTCCGCGATCTAAGCGCCATGGCCCGGCCTGAATAGCAAGCTTAGACTCCCAGCGTCAGATAATCAGGGGACCAGCGCCCGTCCGGGGAACTTTAAACTTAGAGCTTCGCATCGCGATTAGTTTGAAGCCTCTCATCCTTTCAGTTGGGACGGAGGACTTGGCTAGCTTGACGAGCAGTGTCCATGGACTCGGTGCAACGTTAGACGGGGCAAAGCATTTCTGGGATGTGTTGGTGGGAGGGCTGAAACTGTTCAACGTCACTTGGCTGGTGACAATAGAGGGAAGTAAGATAGTGGTAATTATAATGTTTCAATTCAGAGTTGACATGACTGCATTATCTCGAGTTCATTGGTCTACAGGCCAAGTAGAAAGTGTCCAACCTGCCAATCAGGGTATACAATCATAAACGCCATTCCCATATATGGACAAAAGGAAAAGACTTCTGACGAGATTTCAAGGGTCAAAGCCCAAAGCTTGTGCGGTTTCAATGATCAGACGAATGCCGCTTCCTCGGATAGTCTCACGATCTCACATAGACTCCTTACAAAAATCATGTCCACCTCTTGTGGCTCCGTGTCCATTAATCTCTCTTCTCCAGAGCCTCCTTCAGCGATCATCTTGGCTGTGGCAACAAGTCGGGAGATGCAACGAAGGAGACCTGATTCGATGTTTCGTGTAGCATTGTCTTGGACAATTGCTGTAGATGTCTCCTCTTTGCCAAAGCCCATCACTGTGAGGGGAGCACTGAACTTCTTGGCGAATCGGCCAACATTTGGGGTAGGATTCGTTTGGTGTGGGCCAAGTCCGAGAAGCGAGGCAGCCTTCTTGGGGATGTTTTCACCCTGTGACTTGGAGTCCGAAGTGGATGCTCTTTGTCCTGATGGCTGACTGCGGGGAACTCGTGAAACGTAGTTGTAGGCGACGATGTGTGCGTACAGAGCGTCACAGATGTAATCAGAGCAACCAGGAAACACATGTCGTAATGGGGCCCATGGCACTGGCGATGCGACGGCGCCCGAGTGAGTGTTGCTATCATACGAGTGTAACCGCCGTCTAGTACTGGTTGACTCACGCCCATGTGAGACGACCTTCTTCCAGATCGACTTTCGAGGATGGACTGCTGAGTCGGCAGATGGTTCAGACCAAGCATCGACTGAAGGGTGTCTGACTTTCTTCGAGTAAGAACGGATTGTTTCTGTTGTCAAACTCGATGACAGTAGCATTGTTTCTGGAAAGCAAGCAATTGAGACTCGAAGTGTTTCGATAACATCAGGTGGCAGTGGCACGGCCTTCGCCAAGTCATCGACGGGGATTTGGGGGAGAAATGGAGGATTTGAATCATCAAGCCAAGATTCGACTGTCGGCAATGGTGATGGTGGCGGTGTTTGTTCGATGTAAACTGTATCAGGTCGAGACACTGGTGGGGCAGGTAAGTAATTGTCCATGTACGTGTCTTCGTCCTTGATTTCTAGCTCAATTGACCCAAAGTCTGATTTGAGCAGGATTGTGTTGTTGTCCGTCTCGTCGCGAAAGCGCTGGGTGTAAGAGGGTGATCGCTTGGTGTAACCTTGACCGTCATGGCTTATCCGCGAATCAAAAGTTGGTATTTGGAGTCTGTGAGTTGTATCCAATGGATCTATCCCAAGGGATGCTTTCCTTGGGGGTATGGATGGCGCATCCATGGATTTCACTGAGAATTGCCTTTGGTGTTGGTTGTTATGCTTTGGAGAGTCGTCATTGCAAGAGTAGGTTCTACGGAGGTGAGGCTCGGGTGCCTCCATCATAACCGTGATGTCGAAGGTAGGTTCCGTGTTTGGTGGTGTAGGAGGTCGTGGTGATAAAGCAGCGGCTTCTTTCGGCGTGGCCAATTGTGCCCGGAATTCGTACTCAGCCTCGTCGTCGTCAGAATCAATATCAATCCAGCTATACTCATGTCCTCGGTCTTGAGTCAAGAGATCTTTGGGTGATGGTGGATTGCCGCTGGCTGATGTAAGAGATGTTGCTGCTGTAACAATGGATTGCTCGCGCAACTTTATGGAAGGAATCTCAATGACTTCAGAGCACTCGGTCGAGGAATCTGATCCCTCGTCTGATTCGATTTCTGCGGCGCCATTCTCTCGATGCTCAAGAAATGAAACCATTGACTGTCGTTCTTCTATTGAGCCTAAGTTCTGCACTCGAACGGATCCGGACTGGTATGGGGAAGTAATAATTCGGCTCGATGATAGCATGCCCCTACTGCTGACTTGCTCCTCTGCAAACCAAACAGGAGAGGATGGGATACCAGCAGTCATGTTTTTGGCCGTGAAGACTGAACTTGATCTTTCCAAATCTCTGGCAAGCATCTCGGGGAAACAATCCATCATGTCGTTGATGACTTCGTCGCCAATCAGAATATTAGGTGTGTCTGAGCGCGGAGTTGGCAATGCAAGCGGCAGTAAGCCCGTCATACTCGAGACTGACCGTCTTTTCGAGGGAGATGGTGTTGAAGACGAGCGCGTGGCCTCGGGGGAGATATTTGGATCTTGTCTGTATAAGTATATAGCCACTGGAATCTGAGGAGCGAGCACAGACATGGAGGCCGCAGCAGGCACACACACTATCCAACAACCAGAGACGCGAATATTACCGTGATTCACTGCCTTGGCATTCAGAGGGGGGCGGATCTCAAAGGGCACAACAACACTTATATGATTTGACGCGGACTGGAACTTAATCGCAAGTAATCAGGGAATAGTGGATATAAGAGTGGACATGCAGGGCGAGACAGCGGCATTCGAGGGATACAGGGGCTTATTATTGTTGGATCGTCGAGGCAATGTACAAGTACGTATTGTAAACGTCGAGATCCATGGCTGGAATCAAGAAACTGGGCTGTAGTAGGCAAGTCAAAGACTGGGTGGGCGGGGGCTGTTGCACATAGCACACACAGGCCAGGTAACCAAGAGCGTGTTACTCTGGCATCGGGACAAGCACTGGGCACTGGTAGCGGAAGAGATGAATGTAACTAACGGCCACGCCCTGACAAAAGGAATGAGGTGGGAAGCTGAGTGGCGTTGACGGGGATACAATGGTTGCGCCGCGAAAAAGCAAAGCAGATCAAGACGGGTTCGTATCGGCCACCAAGCACGGCGGCTTCAATGGGCCTTGACTCTTTTTGAATTCAAAGTCTGGAAGTTGCTGATCCTTGATCAACAAGGTCAAGGAAGAAGCGCAAGGGAGGACAAAAAGGGAGTTGTTTTGTGTTGCCCATGAGCATTGTAACCTCCCAACTCGGGATGCGGGATGCTGGAAACTGTTGTGACAGCTATACCTATCACATCTCCACTTGAAGAACGCGAACATGCTCCTGGCTTTCACAAAAAGCTCAAGCGGGCAAATGCCGCGAACGCCTGGCCGGGAACGGCATCTATGGAGTGCCTCAGCCAAGACAAAACTTGTACTTGAAGCTACCATCAGTAAGGAAAGACAATGAATTCCACTCGGCGCGCTCAGTCCAGTACACCTTTACTGTACACTATGTTTCTGTGTGCCAAGCCAATACCGACCAGGGTGATAGTAGTGGCTGAGCACTGGACTCGTTGGCGCCATGAGATTGACAATTTTGCGTCACTGAGATCCTCAGGAGGCGTGCAGATTAGTGTTGGCACATTATTCGGGAATAAGGGATCTGCTACTCCGGTCTTAAAGTGTCACTGGACTGGCGGCGATCACTAACATCGAGCAGCTTGACCCGATTAGCAACAGAGCAGCGAAGGCTCCGTGGCTGAAACGGAAGACTGGTATGCGCGGTAAACTCTGATTTCCGTGATAAAGCATCAGCCCCAAAATGGGCAAGATAGTTGTGTATATTTGGACAATTTGGCCGGCCGGGGGAAGAGTCGGATCTGTCAGTAGGGCGACGATAATGATAACCGACCAGGGGCACGATATGCGAATGCGGAGAACCCAAGCAAGTCTGAATCTGACAGACCTGACAGAGCAGGGTTGGTGGCCCGCAGATGTAAGGGGGATCATTCTGTGGCCGAAACAGGCACGCAATGCGTGGGTGCGTTAACGCTTATCGGCCACCGCATGGTTATCGTCTGCACGTGCTGTATTGGACGCATGTAAAGGATGACGGGTTGGCGAGAAGTGAGTGATAACACGTTTCAAGCCAAGACCATGTGTTCTTTATGCAGGAGATCGAATAAGGTAATGCTGGCTCTGTCCTTAATCTGTCGCTGCAGTCAACTAACTCAACTTGATTGATGATCATGGCCTGGAATCATCGCCCTGATAACGGTTGAGTCGGCTCTGGTATGTGACAAGTGCTGACAAAAAGAACCATTCGCTGTGGTAACGGCAGGCAAGACATGGCTTCCTTGAATTCAATTGAGGTGGAGTACCTGCAAGCAGGGGGTGAAGGGAGAGAGAGGGTCGACAACGACGCGAGAAGCAAATAGCAATTACGTCTATAACTCGGGGACGAGGGGCTGAAGTCAGAGACGGCAGCCTCAGAGCATGCATGTTCCATGTTTAGAGGATGGAAGTACGGAGTGGAGCAGGGCCAAGGTCCCGTTGTTTCCTTCTGGTCAACTTCAATTTCATCTTGTCTCAATCATCTCAACACCACGGAAATCTGAAAGTTCTGTATAAATCTGCAACTTATCATCCATTAATTGTTAAAGCCAAAATCGGGAGAATTTGTCATGTACCTGAACTACCTATACCTGAACACATCAGCACTCAACTGTAGGGACTCGCGCACTGACTACGCGCTAATCAGGCGCTCACCGCCCGCGGCTGGATTTGGCGCAAGGCAGAAGACGGGATCCACCAAAAAAGCAATCAAAATTCGCGGCTACCAAGGCCAAGGGTCAAAGCTTGCCCAGGCTTCATTAGGGGAACAAACAAGACAAAGAAAAGTTCTTTCTACAACGATCTCCCGAGTTGTTTTGTTTTGGTCTTTGCAGAGAGAGACATCCGGGCTCCTTCATCAAACATCCCGTCCCGTCTCGTCTTGTCTGATCTGATCTCGTCTTAGCTTGATCCTAAAAAGTTCCTGAACCTAGAACTGGACCTGGACCAACCTGGACCATTCAAGATACGAAAGAAAAAAAAAGCCATTGAAAAAAGCGAAGACGGGCTCTGATTGGTCAACTTCACAACACCACTTAGTCTTCTAGGTGCAGTTGTAAGTGCTTGTTGGTTGGTTTTGTTGGTTATCTCGCTTCAATCTGCACCACCACAGAACCGTACCATATTTCTGTTTGCTTGTTCTACAGCACTTTCAATCTCCCAAAAGGACGGTAATCTGCGGGAATTAGAACCAACTGCCTTTCTAGACTGGATAATCCCGACTTCTCGGACCCTCTCCCACAACCACTTGGACCAACAAACATTCCTCAGCTGAAAGTCTAGGAGGGTTTCATTGGCATCTTCAACTCAGCTCACTGTCACATTAACTCCGAAACAAAGAAAATTCGTCAACGGCGATCGAAACAATGTTATCTCAAGAGTTCGTCTCAACCATCTGCGGTCCTCCTGTCGCCGCCAACACCGCCATTTCCAAGGACGTCGGCATCTACTCTCACTCCCTCACACCATCCCACACCATCAAGGCAACTTTCAAGAAGAGTTCAACCCCTGTCAATGGTCTAGCCGTCAGTCAGACTCACATCTTTGCGGCCCAAGACCAAAAAGCACATGTTCACGTTTACTCCCGTATACGCGGCAACCAGGAAGCTCTCGTGCCCTTTCCTGAGAGGATCCGCAGCTTGGCCCTTGCTGGCCAGGTGTTAGTCGTGGGCTCTACCGAGGGCAGACTATTTCTTTGGGAGGTTAGTTCAGTCTCGGCATGTCACTCGCGCCGTTGCGTGTGTTACATTCTTATACACATGGCAAGATAGTCGAATATGAATACTGACAAGTGATACAGACATGTACAGGTCGACAAGTCTCAACGCCGCCTTGTCATGTTCAAGCCGTCTCATGCCTGGCAGTAACGCCATATCACATTCTGTCTGGATCTGATGACTCCAATATCAACGTCTGGTCATTATCACGCCTTCTTGAACTTGATGCTCATGCGGAACAAGAACCTGATATGACTCTCTCTAACCATCGTGGCGCCATCACAAGTCTGGCTATCGGTCCTGGTACCAATCCCGAGACTAGTATATGTGTATCTGCCAGTAAGGACAAGACATGCATCATCTGGAACTATCAGACTGGCCAGCTCCTCCGCACATTGCTCTTCCCAACCTTTCCTCTCTGCGCCCGTCTTGACCCAAGTGCCAGGGCACTCTTCGTGTCTTCTGAAGCTGGTGCAGTATATCTTGTCGAGTTATTCGGTGGCGACAAGCCGTTGCTTGGCTCCCGCAGCACCGAGTTACCATCTATTGTCGTGCAGGTCAACACCCCGCTCGCTGTCTCGGATCCAGAACTCGGACAGCCATCGTGCCTCGCTCTAACATATGATGGCACTTCCATATTATCCGGACACACCAAGGGCAAGATTCTACGGTGGAGTCTGGCCGAAAACGGCCATCCTACAGACGTTGCGAATCTGAATGCTTCTGTCACCAACTTATGTCTCATACCTCCACTATCAGCCGAGCAACCAACGAAGGCGGTATCCATTGTGAAACCTAACCAGAGCCTAAAACGGTACAACTTCACGGCCCAGCTAACCACGGATCTGGGGGAGCAAACAAAGCTTGATCAGTTACTTGAGACCAACGGGTTCCCATCAGAATTTCTTGAGACAGCAATTTCATCTGTAACAAATCCATCAGACAGTCAAGAGGATGACGAACTTGCAAGACAAGACACACAATTTCGTGCTATCATTAACAGTTGCAATCTACTCCAAGGCCCAATCAGTTAGACAATTGCCGCAAGCGCACACCCATAGAACAGTTACATTCTCATACTCTAATTGTAATCTCCTGAGAGCTCGTACATGTCGTCCACAGTCGAACCCTGTTTCGGAATAGTCCATGGCACTTCCTATTCCTTTTCCCAGCCTCAACGCTCAAGCGTACCCTATGTAACAAGTTGTACAACGTACGTTGCTGGCCTCGTTCTCATTTTCTTCCAACTTGGTCTTCCCGAAAATTGTCATAGCGTACAGCAGGTTGTACATGTCTCATAACTCACATTCTCTGGGTGAAGCATTCGACCTAACTTGCCTGTTTGGAGACACTTTCGTGGTGGATGCCACAACCCGCACTTGAAGCTACATCTCACCGGTTCGGAGTAACGTGCATCTCATAGAAACGTTCTCACAATAGACTGAGTAGAGTGTGGCTGCATCTCAGGCTTGATGCAAGGGTTTGCCAATGCAGATGATGCCGTGGGCGCTAGTCTTGGAATCTCATGCAAGGGGTTCCGAAGGTCTTGCCAGTGTAACATCTGTCAGTTAATGAGGCAACGTCATCACCTAGATCCGATATCCAGGCTTTCCGGTCTAATCGACTTAGCCGTATCGGGAGGAGCTTGCAGCAACTTTCGCTGGGGAAAGAATGCTACCCGATACAACTCCAGCTGAACTTTCTGATTGATCGTATTATCGTCATCCAAACAAGACTTTTCGTCCATGTGCGATTGATGATGGTGTCAACTTGTAAGACTTCCTTCCCTTGCATATAGTTCTTGCATGTGCCGCGCCACGACGCGGATCAGATCATCCGACAGAAACGGCTCCTACGCCCGAGACAACACGCGCGAGAGAAGTTTATCTGCGGTCTTTGTTTCTTTTTCTGAGTTCTAGCTGATTACTTGCAGTAAGAAATACGTGGACATGATCAAGATACCGCTGCAAGAAGATCCTTTCAGCTTCAGGGTTCAAGATAGGTGGCGGATATGCCCGTAGGGATTGGATGCGAGGGATGAGGATAGTTGCGGTGAAAGACCCAGAGAAATGGGCATTGTGATGATCTGATGCTGAACAGAAAGGTGCTGCTCAGGTATCGTACGAAGTTCATGTGAGGTGCTGAGCTAGTTCTGGTGTGAGGATGTTCAGATGACCTGCAGCTTTCTAGCATGGATCTCTTGATTGACAGTCCAATGTCAACCAACCAGATCATAATTAAGACACTCAGATAGTCCAACCAATAGTTTGTTTAATGTTACATTTCAGAATGAGTGTTTGGATACAGGACGGATTCCTGTATATCCTCCCTGAGTTCACTGATTATAGCAAAATGCGGCTCTGTAGGGTAGCCAAGACTGGAGTATTGAGGACTTAGTGAAGACATCAACAGGTATAGCACTATTTTTAGTATTCAACAGTCATACTGAGTCATTTTCTAGCATACTTGACAAATTTTCTGTATGAAATATTTACAGGCACTGTTTTCCAATGCAACGAAACCGTTACATCACTTGAAATCACAACTCTCGAATGCTGTTGAGGATTAATATGTAATACACCGATATCCACGGAGCACGGTGCCGAACAGTGAGATATATTTACGCACTGTCCATCACCGCGGATCTTGGTTGTCAATCACAGTGCGAAAGTCCGCCAGCGGAAAGACCGGCCGGAGCGGCAAATTTCTCCGCGCCGACTAACACCGAGCTCGCAGCGTCAAATGTCTTGCATCATCGGACACTTCTAAGCCGTCGCGAATCTACAATCTAGTCGATTTCCCCAACCTACAACCCACACCCAATGTCTGTCGTTGGTACACTCAAGGGCGACAT
>JABCJY010000548.1:786-65110 GCA_013184415.1 Fusarium concolor
AAGAGGGGTTGTGGATGGTAAGAGCCATAGCGCCAAAGACCGGTAGTCTAGACTGGTCTCGTGGCGCAAATAAAATAAGGTTAAAAAGTAGCTTCAGTTAAACAAGCAGCTGTCAACAAATCAACTACCCTGTTTAGGTGATCACAGGTGTCTAATTCCGTAAAGTGGATGGAACTAGTAGGGCTGAATAGCACTAATCAAAATGGGTTTTCAAGCTGAAAGCACATGCGCGCTATACGGCCAGGGGTCTGTGTTGGATAAGAGGTATATTTTCCATCAGACAGCCCCTTCTTTCCAAGTCCTTCCATAAATCAAGCAATTCTCTTCGTTTCAGTCATGCGTCGCTACGAATCTCTTCCACTCCTTGCATCGGCACTTATCGCCCCAGTTCTCGCTGGACCAGGCCAAAGCCTTGATGCTATCTGCAAATCCACCGAAGGAACCTACGGTTGCGACGCATACTTCAAGATCCCATTCGGCTCAGAGCCTATCACAACTTGCTTCAATACAAGCCCCTGCGGCGTGCAGATTCTGACCAACAATCGAAACATCTGTGATCTTATTCAAGATGCAATGGGAAATGATGGGTTTGTTGTTGGTTATCCCGCTTGGTGTAGAGAGGCGCCACGGGCTATCAAAGAGGTCAAGACCGAGCGTGCAGTCTGGGTGGATGGTAAGCTCAAAGGCGCTAAATGGGTTGCTCTAGCCACTGCGAATAGTGCTGAAGAGGTTGGTAACCCTCTCTCATAGACGTATCTCGGCACGATCTGATACCAACCTTGACATAGGAATTCAACAATCGCGGCTTCAAAGTTCAGAACAACAAGAACACTGTTCTGGCTAACCAACTTGCCAATAAGGATGGCTGGGTAGTGCAGAAAGCCGCAGAGGTGAGTTGCCCTCCGCCACTCCAACTCGGCTCGAACCGACTATTGACCATATCACAGATCAACACAAAGAGCTATTTTGATCTAGTTGATCGCCTCAATAGCTGCGGTACATCTGGCTGTTCTGAATCTCAAGTCAAAGCCGCCACGGATTGGTTCCTGGAATGGATTCCCAAGGGCACAGAAATCAGAAACGGCCAGATGTCCAAGATGCTGGCGGATTGGGAAAAGACCTTCGCTACGCCATACAAGAATAGAATCACCGCTATCAAGACAGCAGCAACCACTGTTCAAACCCGCGCCAAGACTGTTTCCACCAAGGAAGAAGAGATCAAGAAGAGCATTTGCCAGAAGAACGCCTGCACTGGAAAGACTGCTTCAACATATCTCAATAATGGTCAGTCACCACTCAATGAGACCTCTCCCTGTGCTGACTTTCATAGTATCGGGCGCTCTCAAAGCCGTCAAGGACCTTCAGAACATCATCGCTGCCGCAAACTCTGCAGATGAGAAGCGCAAGTATATCTACTACAACTACCTTGGCAACATCCAGGCCTCGTATAGTCTCGACCCTCAGTATCTCGTCCCAAATAACCTCAACGATCTCCTCGACGATGGAAGATTCAATACTCTTGGTGGAATCATGCACGGTTTCGGTACCGTTACCTCAGAGCTGAGCATGTATGCCAACGACATCAAGAGAAATCTCACTCCTCTTATTCTTCTCACTAAGCACGAGAGCAGATCGCGGGATGCCCTGAAGAAGATCAACGCTCAGCTTGCTCAGAACTGGAAGAACAATGCAGAACTTTCCAAGACTGCTGCATCCCGGAAGGTTCGCGATGGATTCATCCAGATCCAGGGTCTGCTTAAGAAGGAACTCCAAGGCTCTCTGACAACTCTCATCAACGCCATCGATGCTTTTGACAACGACTTTCTCAAGTTCCCTCTCCGAGGAAACAAGATGGAAGTCGCGTACGGTACTGCCTCTTATGACCGTTGGTTCAACCTTGAGTTCAAGTATCCTTGCAGAAAGGAGGTCACAAAGACTTTCACGGAAGCTGGGTTCTCCAAGGATCACACTTGGCCAGTTTTCAGCCCTTGTACTTTTACTGCTCAGAAGGTCGAACTACCCAAGGGATGGATTCCTTATATCAAGTACCGGTTTGTAAAGGCTTGATTGGACTTAAGACAAGACATTAATAGGGATTTCACGGGATACCTTTAGTACTATCAGTAGATGGTGGCTAGTTATGTTAAACTATCCTTCATATCGAGGATTGTTTTAGGATTCACCAGATGTCGTAGGCACTAGGCTGATTGAGTGTTGAAGCCATTGCAGGAATTTTCTGTTATTCCTAGCTAAGCCTTCCCTGATATCTGAGAACACGGCTGTAGTAACCTTCTAGATGTGCTAATTCTGCTTCTTTCGTCATGCTCCCCAGAGCCTAAGGAATCCTTGTACCATGCCTCCTTTCCTCCAAGAAGCGTCACATCCAAAGTAAGAAAGTGAATTCCTCACTTAGTAGGGTTTGGGTGAGGTTTCGAACCGTATATGTAGCTTTGTTCTCCTTCATCCTGAGCGTCTGCATCACAGCCTGCGCAGGCCTGTTCTGCATAATCTGTCCTGAACGTTTCCCCTTTGCATTTCTTGCCGTCATTCACAGCCTTGCATTTCTCGGTGGTTCCGCCAGGAAACTTGGTGTATTCATCGCACCCGGGACAGTGAACGCCTAGATAAGTGGTGTGGCACATATTGACGAATTTGAAAGTGGTGAGCTTGTCGTTGTGTCGAGATGTGATAGTTGTATTCATGTATAGCTTTTCTTGTTGGAGATTCTCAAGTCCACTTATAGCATTCTCCTGAACATAAGCCTCTGTGATTACTTTACTATCGTGGCACTGATACCCAGTTCCAAAATGCTTGAGTCACGGACTCAACTTCACAGACTGACAGATTTCACTCTTCCCTGCGAGTCTGATGAGCTGTGACTTGCATATTTGCTCCTTAATCGTCGTAGATCCATTCCGCTGACCCGGGGTCTCTACCAGCTTTGCTGAATAACAGCTTTGGAGGTATGTTTGTCGCATACCAAACATCAACAAGTACCATTTCTCTGGGCGGTCCAAAGGAACACAGACTCATTTCGTCATGATGTTAAACGTTTCTTTTTATTCATAGACTATATAAACTCAGACCGGAGAGTCCTTCTTCAAAAGACTTGAGTCGCTTTCCTCCCAAGGATTAACCCTCTCAGCAGCCCGAACCATCTCCACATGCTTGGCACTTCGCGGTGTGATGCTGTAATCATACTTGACAGGATGGCTGATCAATCCGGGTGTACCATCAATCACAACATCAATCTCCTTTCCGTTCTCATCAACCGCCTTGCGCATATCAAACACTGCCAGCAGTCGTGCAACAGTCATGAAGATACTGTCTTCAGCCAAGTATCGACCAGGGCAGATTCTTCGACCGTATCCGAAAGCGTAGTCACTGGGGTCAGGTTCATCTCGAGGGGAGATGTAACGCTCAGGCTCGAAGTCATCTGGGTTGGGGTACAACTCAGGGTCGTGTAGAATCCACCATGTTGAGGGGATGAGATATGTGCCCTTGGGGATGCGGTATCCTCCGTACTCGAGCTCTTCCTCGGTAACGTGGGTTGTCGTGGTAGGTACAACAGGCATCCATCGGAGAGCTTCCTTGCAAAGAGCATTGACATACGGCATACGGTCCTGGTCAGCAAAGGTAGGCAGCCTCTCGCCGCCAGTAACGCTATCAATCTCAGCCTGGGCCTTCTTCTGAACCTCTGGGAAAGAAATCATGGCCAGGACAAAGCTGCTAATAGTTGAGACGGTAGTATCAGCGCCGCCGCCGTACATGATGGTAGCAGTAGCCTTGACAGCTTCAATATCCTCCTTGGTCGGCTCTCCGGTGCCATTCTCATTCTTGAACGTTTTGCTGCTCATCAATTGAGAAACATAGGAAGGTCGGTTTGTTCCACTCGCCATCTGATCCATAACAAAGTTGTAGGGGGTATTCAATGCCTGGTCGGTAGTGTTGCGCCACTCCCTTGCAGTCTTCTTGAAACTAGTACCAGGGAACCAATCAGGCAGGCGGTTGAGGCTGGGGATAATGTCGACAGCCCAGGAGAGAGGAACGAAGGCGTCGGAGAAGTTGATCATCATAGTCTCGATTAGACTGACGAGAGGGTCGAGTTTCTTGGGCTCGATGTTGTATCCATAGACGATTCGCAGGATGATAGCGCTTGCTTCACTGTTTATGAAGTTCATCAGCTTTAATCCTTACCGATATAGCCACAGTCAGGTAGCTCTGTTGGCTTGGGGAAAAACTCACGTCTTGATATGCTTCTGGAGATCCTCGGGCTTCTCAATCGTTCTGATAAGGAACCGAAGTGACTCAAGCTCCTGAGTATCGCGGAACTCGGAACATATCAACTTGGTACCCATCTGCTGATGGACCAGCTTACGGAAATACCGAAACTTGTTTCCATAAGGGATAACAGGAAGGAATACACTATAGCCGCAAAGCTCACTTGCAAAGGGAGACCAAGGTCGTGAGGATGTCTTGGTAGATCTCTTCTCTAGTAGCTCATGGATGGCAACTCGATCATTAAGCACAATGAGGGGAGTACCGAGGACATTGATAGAGCTGATAGGACCGTAGAGCTCCTTGAACTTGGCCCAGTGCTTGTACTCTGCTGTTCCAGCTGGCGGTAGATCAAAGATGTTGCCAACAATGGGGAGGGGTTTGGGGCCTGGGGGGAGATCAAGGCCGCCAGTCTTCTTTTTGGGGAAGAGAACGTAGTAGACGATAAATGCGGCTAGCGCCACGGCTGGGAGCAAGAGGAGGCCCATAATGGCAGACAGTCCAGATGATACAGCGACTAAGAACAGTACGACCCAGGGAGAGGCAGACAGATGAGGGGAAGGTCTATATAGGCGGGCTCAGGGAGTTAGGACACGGCCGACATGCATGCTTCAATGCGCATTTCACATGCTGCGTAAGCTCGTGTACTCCATAGTGAAACACATGTTGGTTATCTCAAGACAAGGCGGTACGTGCGTGGGTCAGACACGGGAACCTCAAGTTTGAATGGAACCCTTCACTGCGAGTCAGCCAAGTGTTGCAACATCAACGGTGTTATTCCAACAGGGGACGGAAGATCCTCCATTGGGACTGTGAAGGATGGCCTAAAACTTTCAACCATGCTCATTCAGACCTATAAGACGAAGGACGAGCGCGGTAAAACTCTGGCTGAGGCTACGATAGTGCAAGTCTGTACGCATCAGCGGGGACCATCTGCGGGAATTTTCAGAAAGATCGCCGCAGATCTCCGCAAAAGGTGATACGTGCGGCACTAACTAAATGCCGGGGCAGCAAATGAGGAGAGATCCTTTGGTAAGGGAAAAGGGACCGTTTATAGCGAAACGGCTTCGAGCCTCATGGCTTCTGCTGCTGTGCGGGTTTCAAGCGAGCCAACATGACAAGGAACGGCCCGGCATTCTTGAGTCTTAGCCTCGGCGATCATACAAGGGCTCTCTAGGGGTTATCGCTGCAGCTCGAGGGCGGTCAGGCGAGCAACAGACAACAATGCCAGTCCACCACGCGGCAGCCACACGAACATGATGGATGCAAGATGAGAAACCCGATAAATGATGAAGGGGGGGCTTGGAACAATCGCGACAATTGATGAAACGCTCAATCAAAAAGCATAAAGCCGACCGTTAGGCACTGATACGAGTCAGCATTACCCACTTGCCCACTGAGCAGAAGGATTTTAGCCTTAATCATTGCAACAGGGACTTGACATATTTGGAGCACCTACAGGGGAGGCCCTCGGCTTAGCGTGACTCAGTAACTGTCGATCACTCGGAAATTGCAACATCCGCCATAAGAACCAGGACAGGAGATCCTTAGAGATATGGGGTCTTGGCTTGAGAGCCAATGAGTTTCCAATTGATATGCTCGCTTCCAGCTATTTTAATAATATTCGCAAACGAATAAAGTGTAAAAAGTGGTGCAGCCAAGAAGCGACAGGGCTTACACGCATCCCCCAAAGTAGAATCTCCATCACTATCCGAACTAAACCGATGACATTTGAAAAGACAGGCAAGGGCAAAGAGCATGATAAGGAGAGTCAGAAAAAAAGTCGAGAAGGGAATCAGAGGACCGACAGCTCAAGACAGATCCAGCATATTGCAAATGCATGACCATGTCTCTTAAGAAACGTTGACACCGCAGACAAATTCGACCCACTGAGCCAGAGCAATGCCTGTGACAGTGTCCCACGATAGCCAGGTTGTGTGGTTCTTGGAAGCTGGGTATCCAACCCATTGACACCTGTACTCAGGCCCGTCCGAAGTTTGACTCGTCCTTTGCTCGAGAATCTTCAGGACATGGTGCACCTTCAATTTAGTAGCAACCGCGCGACCTTTATGCCTTCTCCAGAAGTCGAGGACCAGAGGTGCAGCATCTAGGTGAAGGATCTCCTCAGGTTCCCAGGTGTCCTCGCTTCCATCTGCCCATTCAACCAGGATTTCAACACAATTTGTCTCATATATCCTCCAAGCAACAAGTCGTTCGACGGGGTACCGTTCGGGCCTGGTAATTGTCGGGTTTGGCTGTGCTTCTCATCGGCGCTCGACTTCTAGGCATGCGGCTTCTTTAAACTGACGTCTCGTGACTGGAGCGCCGTCACTTCTTGCTGGTGGCAGCCAAGGTTCCCAAGGTCCATCTAGGGACACCAAAGGTTAGCATAACATTTTCTTTGCAGACGGACGAGCCCTGGGCATAGAGATCATGGAGACTGGAGCATGCTCCAAGCAAAAGCACTTACCATCATTAGGGCCACGATATAGCGTCGCCACGGCGTCCCTTCGCGATCTTCGCACACGAGGCCTCCGTATGCCGCGAGCCATGGGTCTTGTCATGTGTCTTCCCATAGAAGGTTCGCGTGAAGGATCTCTCTCTATTTGGCTCAAAGTCAGTAATCACGTATGTAACATTGGTCCATTGATCCAGTGTCAATGAGAAAGAGGACCAGATTCGACATACCACTACCTGCGCCCAAGCCAAGGCTCGAAGAGCGCCTGGCACTTGACTCTCGCTGTGACCCATTGCTGGAGCCAGGACTACCAGAGCGATTTCTAGGGCTCAATCCAAAGTGTTCAGAGCGCCTGGCAATCAACCCATCATATAACCTATCTCTGGAACTCCTGCTACTAGATGGGGCATTCAGCTGACGGTTCGCTGGCAACGAAGGCGAATTGTCTATCATCATCCGTGATCGACTTGAAGGGCTGTTCATCGTAAAGGTGAGCTGGGATGCTGCGTGTCGCCGGTCGGTATAGAGAGCGAAGGAGGATGAGAGGTGACAGGAGGTGCATGATTGATCCTTAGTTCAGAGAACGGCACAGGCCATCCTGTCTTCTGGTTCCTGACTCACTTCTCCCGCCTTGCCTTGTCGTATGCGCTATCGCGTCCATGTTATCCGTTTGCCGTTTGCTATCAGGAAGTTGCTGTACGTGAAGGCGTATGCGCTGTGGGGTCGGGAGCAGGCATTTGTTTGCCGGCGTTTGCTGTGACGATGCAAATCGGCAAGCATATCTTTGCAGTCTCGCCCTTGGCTGAACGAACAGCAGGTATTGAATTGGCCTTACAAGAAAACAAAAAGGACGATGGTGGTTTAACTTTTTGAACGTGTCGTGACGAACTCCAAGCCCACATCGCCTGGTGCGATCTCGGATCTCCAAGTTCAGTCAGGCAGGGGACTCCCTACGTTATGTCTCGCATAGCTCGGGGGCCTCAAACCCTCAAAAGACGCGTGCTGAAGGGCTCGCGAGCCGTCCATAGACTGGCTGGCAACCACATGTAGCTAAGTGCCGGGATACAACTGTCGCGTTGGTTGCAACGACGGGTACCGTATCCTCGTCACATCGTAACCACGGGCTGGCAAGCTTGAAGCCAACTGTTGGCCATGATGCTTGCTGGGCTATCAAATGTCACCATCCATGCAGTTTCGCGTTGCAGCACAACTGAGACATGCACATGGTGCCGGATCAAGCCGTGGGAGACTGTCGCGCGTAGTACGAATTTTCCCCGCCACTTTGTACCCTCAAAGGTCTCCCACACAAATCGTGACAGCTTCACCACGCTTCATGTTGCTGGAGATATTGGCCATGTCAAGTTCACTGCGGGTATTCAGACGAATGCTTCCGCAAAAGCAGCAATCTTTCCCAGTCTGTCAGTCGGACCATTCATCGCGGCATCGATGCAGCATGTGCACCGAATGCTTGCCTGCTTGTTTGCTTGTCCTGACGGCTGAATGAAGTGGAGGCTGGCTGCATGTTGCACAAACAAAAGCAGGCTGTGAGAAATTAGCTGTCACCACGGGGTCAATTGCTGCAATGACATTTTTGTCCAAGGCAAATCCGGAAGAAATAGCTGGGCGTTGGTGCTGCGGCCCTCCGAATGTACCACCTGAGAGCTTGTCGCGTCAAGGAACGCGACGTTTGAAGGAAGTGATGACTGAAACGACATTCGTGGACAAATGACATCAATTGCAGATAAGCATATCGGGCCGGGTACCTTTTCCGGTCGCGCGGAGTCGGCTGTACTGAAGCATGTAGATGGATGGTTGTGTACTTGTGTTGGTGGTGAAAGAACGTAGATGGCATCCATTGAAGGGTCAGGTGCCAATGGTCTCGAAACAACCAACGTCGAGAGGCATGGGAAACAGCGACTCCTGCTTATTGATGAGTGATGGTTTATGCTGCACAGTCTCTCGTTTGAAAGCATTTACAGGCTCGATTATTATGAGTTCGCCAACAGAGGCGTCCTAATTGTTGATGGTCGCTTCATCCACCCTATAGCAATGAAACTTCACGACCACAATGCTGGAGAATCGTTAGTCAGTCGTCAAACGACGATGGATTGTTGTTGCGCTAGTATTTTCGTATTGAATTGCCTTGATTCGAGGATCTCATTCGCAATAATACGTGAACTTCATGGTCAGTGAGCTTGCTTAGTTGTGGTTCATGTTCCAAGATTTTGCCCAAAGCCGATGTCGCAACGATGCTTCCAGCCAACAGCCGCGGTCGCTTTCACGCACTTAAAATCTCGGCGCATAAAGACTTGTCATTATCATCCAACAGAATCTCATTGATCTGCTAGGGTATCAAGTCTAGCCGTATTCTTCCAAATCAAGCTCTTCCGTCCTGCCATTCGCTTTTCCGGGTGCAGCCCAATGTACAAAGGACCGACAGCGTATAATAATACAACTGCTACAGCACCATGTTCTTACTCCCGCCCAGCTCGGAGATCTTCCATAAACTGTCTCATCTCTGCCATTGTTTTCTCGAGTCGAGTCGCAGCGTGTTCGGCCCTAAGCGACCAGTATGTTACCTCCAGCATCCCCGCGAAAGTCTCTTCATGAAGGCGGCGTTGCTCGTCCAACAACTCTTCGCGAGCTCGGATCTCTAGCTCTTCATGACGGTTCGACGGATTCTCAATCTTGATCGTTGCGTGGGCTGGGCGTGGGGTCTTGTCAGGGTCGTTATCGGGAGGCGGGGAGGATTCGTCTGGTTCATCGTTGGCCGGGAGAGATTCAGGCGCTGGAGTTGTTAGTCGACTGTTCAGAAAGAAAGATGTCGGGAGATCCTTACTAGACTTCTGCCGATTCTTTTTGCGAGACACCAAATACTCGTGCTGTCTGAGCTGCCAGCTCATGGGATGATTGAGGAGGGGATCGGTTTTCTTGGGCGCAACGGGCTTCGTGCGTATAGCGGCAGAGGCAAGCAATTCTTTGCGATTATTCAGTGCTTCTTTGATTCGTGCGAGGTCAGATGTGGTGATGTCGACGGAAGGGTTGCCGGGACTGCGCCGGACTGGTGTATTCTTTGTCGTTGCCGACTTGGGAGCATCGGCGGTTGGGAGGGAAGGCTCTTTCGGTGTAGCCATGGCTGTACGGTTGAAGCTTCACCAGGCTCAGGGTATGCGAGGGCGATGGTTGCGCAATAACGATATCTGAAGATGATTGATCGCTTCACCTACTTACCTTTGCTCATAAAAGCGCAAACCTTGTCGGGCAAGACATACAAAGCAACACATCACATAGCAGAGGCAATGGCAAACAGAATGCAAGTAGGAGAGGAGCAAACAGTAGTCACCGTATCTCTTGGGTTTGCCCCGATCGTCTGGGGGGCATGCCTCAAGCATACCAAGCTGCAGGTGGCCGGCGGTGATAGCTCTCAGGTGTGAAGCATCTCTGCGCAGTTTGCAAACGCGTCGCGCCATGCATCTTCGCAGCAGTGCCAACAGCCGGCAAGCAATCGATGCCAGCGCTCATCGTGCGATCGTCAGACGAGCATACCATGTTGACGATTGATCAATAGAAAGGAATTGGTTTCTGCGAGGATCGTTAGGTGCATTCTACATAGCAATTTCGAAGTTAGCAAGAGGCGTCGAGTGTAACGCGCCATGGCAATGACGTCA
This sequence comes from Fusarium concolor, assembly GCA_013184415.1. Taxonomy (NCBI): domain Eukaryota; kingdom Fungi; phylum Ascomycota; class Sordariomycetes; order Hypocreales; family Nectriaceae; genus Fusarium; species Fusarium concolor. Next base: position 11,191 of record JABCJY010000548.1, read on the forward strand.
GTAGCAAGGCCCTGCGAGGAATACAGCATCGTGGACCTCAGCGGCTGGACGAATTTCGCATGCGCTTTTTGCGCTGATGGTAGGAGATTTGACTCTGCACCATATATGCCGGAGAAAAAGTCAGGGTGCATCGCTATTGCTCTCTCTGTTGTGTGAGGATTCACGAATGACAGGTCGGGTGAACATCGGCCCGACACCGGTGAGCAAAAAATGAAAAAAGTGATTCCCCGAAACCTGGATCGAACAAGTGACCTTTCGGTGTCAGAATACAATTACAGCCGAACGCTCTTCCAGCTGAGCTATTCGGGGAGATCTCTGAAGCCAGAGGAATAGCTATTGGTGAGAACAGAACCTGAATTGCTGATATATAAGCCAACAATGATTTCTGACCTAAGACTTCGACTAGCACTGCGATGTTGTCTTCCAATATAACGCATGTGTTTCTTGGGGCACTTCAGTTAGGTAGATATTTAATTTAAACTTTCGTTGTTCGTTCTCTCAAGTCGAGTGACAGGCAGGACCTTCCAACGAATGATCTAATAAGACTATTTTATACAAAATTAAAACCTTGAATCATAAACTCTCAAATCTCAATACCTATCCTAGTGAAGCCTTCAACTCCACTTCAACTCTCACTTTCACTTCCAACATATTTTCTCATCAGACATTCTCAAATATGCTCAGTTTCGGCAGTCATGCTTTTGGTGTCAACTGACTTGCGAAACACGCCAGCATGTCCGAGCTCTGAATGGAGAGGGTTCGCATCCGGGCCGTCAAAGACAACGGCAATTTCCTCCAGGGTTCTTCCCTTTGTTTCGGGGAACAGGAACCAAATGGTCGGCAGCATAGCTGCCAGAGTGGCGATGTACACGAAGTAGAACTTCCACTGGATCGCATCGAGCGCGATGGGGTTGACGTATTCTATCGCCAAATTAGTCACGGTTATTTTTCAGATGGGGTTGTGGGACAAGCTTACGGTTGAAGAAGCCAGCTCCGAATACGACACTCAAGTTGATACTCAAGCCCTTGGATCTCAGGTCGTATGGCAAGATCTCGACGGGATAGGCGATGGACAAGGGCGTGAAGGCAATGTCGTAGAAGCCGAAGAAGATAAAGAGGAATGCGACAACGCAGTATCCTGCAGCTTTGGTACCATGTTCGGCAAAGACGGCAGATAGAGCTGTCACGACAATGAATGAGGCTAGCATACCGCTTGTTGACAAAAGCCACAAGGGTCGTCGGCCGTACCGTTCAGCGGCCATGGCACCCATAGCAGCCAAGATAGCGTTCCAGACTTGGAGACCAAGGTTGATACCAGCTTGTGAGAGTGCGTCTGTCACGCCAACACTTGAAAGGATGGGCGCGAGGTAATATGAGACAATGCCGTTTCCAGCCCACTGGATCATAAAACCAACCAACACACAGATCAGAAGTCTGTGGCGGTTACCTTTAGTCTTGAAGAACAACATGAAGCCAGTGGTTTCCTCCATCTCGCGCTCCTGGTCAATCACAGCGCAGATCTCCTTGAACTCAAACTGCACAAGTTCATCGTCAACATCGCCATTGGCGTGATACTTGACTAGGATATCGAGAGCCTCTTCGCGTCTGCCCTTGGAGATCAACCATCTTGGAGATTCGGGGATTCCAAGGAGACCAATGAGTTGTAAAGCGGGGAAGAATGCTTGGAACAAGACAGGAAGTCTCCAGCTCCAGCTTCCACTCATATGCAGTGTTCCGATCGTGACAACGGCTGAAACAATAGCACCCCAGAACCAAATGGCCTGGAAGAGATTCGTAACGTTGGCACGGTGGCGAGGGTGTGCGATCTCGGTTGTCAGTGGTGGTGCAGAGGTTTGTGCGAAGCCCAGGCCGACTCCAAGCATGATTTTGGTGCCCAAGAAAGCCCAGGGTCCAGAAGTCGCTGTTTGGATGACAGAGGCTGCGATCATGATGGAGGAGCCGAGGGCGATGGTGAATCGACGGCCCATCCAGTCACTGACGTAGGAAGCGGGGATGAAGGCAGGTAGTCCACCGAGACTGATACCGGCGATGATGAGACCGAGAATACTGGGGCTGACGTCTCCGATGTTCTCGTGCCCTGTTGGGTGTTAACGGATATTTCCAAGAGAACCGCTATAACTTACATTGCCTAATGGTCAAAAGTCCGTTCATCAAACTTCCGTCAAATCTGCAATTGAGTCAGTATGGGCATCGGATAATGGTTGGGTTGGGAGGAACGAACCCGTTGGCGGCGGCCGATGCGAACATGAATCCGATTCCGATATTGAGCTTCCTCAACCCGGCATCTTTCGTCCATTTCTCATTCGTGTTGTTCTTGTATTTATTGTAGACTGCATCGCCTGCGGCATTACCCGGAGCGGAAAGGACAGCCATGATGCTGAGTTGGGGCGATGCCAAAGATAGGCGATCTTGACTCTAGGTAGTGTTGAGTTGATTGGTGTGAATGTGAGCTCTGTAGTGAAGTAGTCGAAATTCTTATTGTGAGAAATCGACTCGAGGCGATATTTAAATAGTCGTGATTCAAGTTTTTCGTGAAATATGCGTACGATAATAACCTTTGGAGTTGTTTGGTATAATATCTAAGTTGAGTTGTGACTTGGATATTTTACCAACCGCTGATCAATGCGAACGAAAGCTTGTTTGCGTGCATCAACTTTGGCATAGATGATAGAGTGTATGCAAACTGTATGATGAAGAGGAGCATGGGTGAATAATTCATCGTCTATAGGGCTCGATCCTGGCCTTATATCTGTTTTCTCTTCGCTGAAGCATCGCTAAACTTGCCGTCAGGCCATGTATGACTCTGGTAACTCGTGATCTTCGGCTTTCGGATCGAGTAAAAAACTTAAAGTCTAGAATAAACTAGTAAGAAAACTCACCCCATGGAGGTCAGATGCAGTTCCCCAGCTTCCTCCACAAAACCCGATGAATTCTCTTATTCTCAACCTGGGGTTGGGAATTGGGTGATATCATTGGCGGAAAGAATATCGGGAAGATTCATGGCTCGATTTCTTGGGGTGACCAAGTGGATCTGCACTACCGGAAAGATTCTCGGGAAGTTTTGGGGAGGGATTATCGGGAGAATTCACCAGGAATGGGCCGAATGGCACATATTGGATGCATCATGTGTTACAGTTACAGCGCGGGGGGATTCTCGGTCATACGGTTAACTCTCCATCGTGGCTTTTGTTTCTCATGTTAAAAGAGACCCCTATCATTCCACCATGGATCCTCAGTCATTCTCATTCACGCAATCGCCTTCATCAGTCATGCCCTCTGCAACACAAGACATTTCCAGCCCCGTCAGTCAGGCTTGGTGGAAGGAGGCATCTGTCTACCAGATTTATCCCTCGTCCTTCAAGGACTCGAACGGCGATGGCATTGGCGATATCCCTGGTGTGATTGAGAAGCTAGACTACTTCAAGAACCTCGGTGTTGACATTGTTTGGCTATGTCCCATCTATCCGTCGCCTCAGGTCGACATGGGTTATGATGTCGCCGACTACTGCGATATTGACCCGCAGTATGGAACCATGGCCGATGTTGAGAAGCTGATTGATGGCCTGCATTCGAGGGGCCTGAAGATGCTCATGGATCTAGTGGTCAACCATACCTCAGACAAGGTAGGTCATACTCTCAGAGGCTTGTTCCAAACTTCTGACACACGGCACAGCACAAGTGGTTTCAAGAGTCCAAGTCCTCCAAGGATAGTCCCTACAGAGACTGGTATATCTGGAGGAAGCCTCGCTACGATGAGAATGGCGAGCGACAACCCCCCAACAACTGGCTTTCATACTTTGGAGGTATGTATCTCAGGTCCTTTGCACTCTCTTGTTTGGTTGCTGATATTAGCCCTCAATGAAGGTAGTGCATGGGAATACGACTCTGCTTCTGATGAGTATTACCTCCATCTTTTTGCCAAGGAACAGCCCGATCTCAATTGGGAATACACTCCTGTACGCGAAGCTGTGCATGATGTAATTCGCTTCTGGCTGGATAAAGGCGTCGATGGTTTCCGGTACGTACATAATCACTATCACCATGAAATTTACTGACTCTTTAGAATGGACGTCATCAACTTTATCAGCAAAGCAGACGGCCTACCCGACGCTACCATCAAGACTCCTGGAGCCAAGTATCAATGGGGAGACGAGCATTACGCCTGCGGCCCTCGACTCCATGAGTATCTTCAGGATATTGGTAAAATTCTTAAGCAGTACAACGCTTTCTCAGTGGGTGAAATGCCCGCGGTCCAGGACCCCAAAGAAGTCATCAAGAGCGTTGGCGAAAGTCGCGGTGAGCTGAACATGATCTTCAATTTCGAGATGTAAGATGCGACTGTCCTTTCATGTTCTTGATAAATACTAACTTTCTGAAGCGTGGATATGGACCACGGCGATGGAGGAAAATTCTCGCCTCGAAAGTGGCAGATGCAAGACCTCAAGTCGATCGTCAACAAGTGGCAGACTTTTATGCACAAGAATAAGGGCTGGAATGCCTTGTACCTCGAGAACCACGACCAATCCCGGACTGTGTCAAGATGGGCTTCCGACAAGCCCGCGTTTCGCTCGTTATCAGCCAAGATGCTGTCAACATTTCTCTGTTTCCAGAGCGGCACTGTCTTTGTCTACCAGGGCCAAGAGTTGGGCATGGCCAACATGCCTGCAGACTGGGAGATGTCTGAACATCGAGATCTGGAGACTTTGAACCATTGGGAGGAGTAAGAGTATCCCATGTCTTTCTGTAGTCAAGGCGCTAACCTGAGCCTCAAGGTTGAAACAAATGACGGGTTCAGATGCAACAGTCTTGGAGATTGCACGCCAGGAGTACCAGCGCAAGTCTCGCGACCATGCGCGAACACCAGTACAAGTAAGTGAGCACTTGTCAACATCACGAGTCTTTCTAACATCTTCATAGTGGGATTCGACAGCCAATGCTGGCTTCTCAACAGCAACTCCGTGGATCCGAGTGAACGACGACTACAAGCAGTGGAATGCAGCAGCTCAGGTCGCCAAGCAGGGTAGCGTGTTTGAGCATTGGAAATCTGCTCTTGCACTGCGAAAAGAGTTAAAGAACATCATCATCTACGGAGACTTTGAGCTTCTTGATGGAGAGCACGATGATGTCTTTGTGTATGCGCGGTCTAGTGGAAATCAGAAGGTGGTTGTTGTTTGCAACTTCCGGGAACAAGAGATCGTTTGGTCGACACCCAAGTCGATAGATATGCAATCTGGCAAGGTCTTGCTGTCCAACTACCCAGAGGTCGATCTGTCGCAGAAGACACTTGGTCTTCGGCCCTTTGAGGCGTTTGTTTGCCTCCTAGGTTGAGAGAGTCAAGAACAGTGTAGTCGAAAGTTATCCACAGATTTTAGGATGTGGACGCTTAATTCAACATGAAGTTATGACCATATCTTGAAGGGAACCAAAGTCGCTTATGAGGCTTAAACAAATTTTGCAAAGTCTGACATTTTTTTTTTAATCCACCAAAGACATCTCTTAGTTTTGTAAATCTTCATCCGGCACATCCGTGATCTGTAGAAGTCTCCCTGGTCCCGCCTGGTCTAGAGCACACGCCACCATCTTCTCTCGTAATAATGTGAGAAGCGCAGGGTTACCCGTGGTCCTCAGCGAAGCGATCAAGCTACTCAGCGCGCATAAAACATCTCGAGGCCCAACATGAGCTGAATCGACATCCGCGAGGTCCGGAGCGCAGATGATGACGTCTGCTACTGAGTTTGCGACTTCAAACAGTTTCGACATCTGGCCAAGGTCAGTGATTTTCATGGATGACGAAACAGATGCTTACCATTCCAGGGCCATGGGTCTCAAGGGCACAAGAGGACAAAGTGGTCAGCTTTGCCAGTAAATCCCTCGCTACCGACATCGGAAATGACACGCTCAGACTTTGGTCATTCGGGTCAGTGTTTGCATCGATGTACGGGATTGCTGCCTTCCACAGTACAACGCGCAGCCACGAGTCGGTTACGACAATGTCAGCGCGCTGGATCTCATTATCACAAAGCGGAAGAGGGTGTCTCGCCCGTAGTTGTGAACTTATAGCCCCGAGGAAGCCTACTTGCTTTGATCTAACATCTGGAGGACAGGCATCGTCAAAAGCTTGGAAAAGTCTGCATAAGCTGCAAAACGCTGATCCAAGTCCCGCGTCTTGCTGTGGCTCCAGCTCGGGGAGCGTTGGACTGAGTTTGAACGTTGGGGGCAGGTCATGCTGTAGGGAATGGGCTCTGTGAATATGTTAGAGCGGCTTCTTGAACGGGCTGAGATGATAGTCAAACTGACCTGTCTGTGATGAACAAGATCCATGCGATGCGAAGGTGATACTGAGTTGTATCGTGGTCTAAGTCGGCATAAAACAAGTCTTGGTGAAGCCCAAGGATATGTGCGTAGGCAATGGCTTCTCGGAGTAGAAGTGTCGACTTGGTGATTCGACAAGTGTTTGAGTAAAAGACATGGAGGAAGAAACACGTCAATAGGCCTTCGATTATGTGTTGCTTCGGATAGTCGAGCATGAGCCGAGTCTGTTCAGCTTCACATGCCATATGATAGGTGGAAGGGCCCGCTCTATCACTCGAGAGCCGAAGCTGGGCTCTGGTCGCTGAACATATTGATGCAGCAAGTGCATATGCAATTTTGTTCCCGGGGTCGCGTAGACGCGTAAGTAACGTTTCATGGTCAATAACAGGCCATACAACGTATAAACAATCGTTGTATATGTTCAAATAATAGCTGAACGATGATATTGGTATCCGATTGTCACGCTGTGCGGATCCGATATCCAGATAGTTGTGAGGACTTTGGGAGCCTCCACTACCCAGACTGTTGAGAGATCCATGTAATTGCGCAGGCGAGTCTCCCTGAAACTGGGGTATCGGCAGTTGAAGTTCCGCTCCAGTGTTGGATCCATTGCTTCCATTTCGCGTGTGCTTTGAAGACCTTTGGGCCTGTAGGATCGCCTCTTTGGTGCGCTTCCTAGGGCCTTTGGGCCCAGACTTCTTCCGCTTCCTATCGTATGAGCATGATAGGGACGTGGCCTGACATTGCTCGCAAGGCGATTTCCCGCTGCATTTAATTTTCCGAATTGAGCAAGGGTCGCATGCGAAGCCCATTCTGATGGACGGTCATGAATAAGGTTAAAAGGGTTGAATGGAGTTCTACAAAGTTTGGCTGTTGTCATCCGACCTGAGCCAAGCTGCAATAGCCCCGCTCCAGAGGTCCAATTAGCAGCCGCATACACAGCGATACCATGCCTGTCTAGGTCAAGTAGATTATTATTCATCCTGGTATGGTTGTATACTACAGATCAATATTAGTATTCTGTATATCAACAGATTCCCAATATCAGAAATATCGTTCGACTTTCTATTCTGTCCTTGAGAGCTACTCTGATCGTTGGGAGCTCCCAAAATGAAGAAAAAAAGAAAAAAAAAAACCGTAAAAAAAATACGTTCAAGGCTAATTATTCAGAGAGTAGACCGGACTCTGATTGTCAGGCAATACCTGGTTCAGACTGATAAAAGCTACATCATGCTTTCTTAAGTCTGTATTGGTGACTCCTTTAAAGGGAAACTTAAGCTTCGAAGGTCTCATACCCTATCATCAGTTATAGCGCCTACAAAGTTGAAGATACATACACGTCCTCAATTTGGCTATTCTTATATAGTATCAATATGACGAAGATCGACGTGTGAAGCCTCTTTCTTATTTTAGGCCGTTCAATACATCAAGAATCATATACAATATAGGTACAAGAGTAACCTACCAATTCTCACTTAATCCACCTAGGTCATTACTCAACTAGCAACTAATTTAAGACTAAAGTTTCTCTCAAATTGCCAGTGCTAGATTTTCTTACAGCTATATAGGGTAAGAAAACAAAAAATATTTTTAAAACCCATGCCAGACGATTTTCCTTTTTGTTGTGTCACATTTTCTTGTGTTCTCAATCTAGATCCCCGATACCAATGAATGACCTCTCATTTTGTTGCCGTTCGCCCCGCATAATTCTCAAACCTCAAAACACCTAATCTCATGTGAAAATGAAAGTTTGCTCTTATAGTTCCAATAAAGGAAAACCACAAAGTTGATCCAATCCGCCTGTGCCATCCACGGTGGGTAGGTATGTAATGCCAAGCCTACAGCCCTTGCGCCTTCATCAAGGGAATGAAGTAGAGAGCTACCCACCAAACAGCGACCAAACGGAAGCTTGTTTGGTCCCGCTCTCGAGTACGGCAGATGAGCATATGCGCTGAAACTAGAGCCCCAACTACGATGGGCACGGCGCAGCCGACAATACCGAGTCCCCAGTATAGGGGGCACACCAGGGACCAGATCATGACTGCTGTAGCGGTGATCCAGCGTGTTGGTGCATCGCCAAGAATGAGAGGAAAGGTCTGACGGTCGATCAGCTTGTCACCCTCCTGATCACGCAAGTCCTGGACCTGAATGGTGGTGAAGACAAGAGATGCAAGCATCAGGAACCAGCCTAGGGCCTTGTTTGTGAACTCGAATTTCATGTCACTGTTGGCCAAAGTAGCGATGACAAGCACACGAAGAGTTGCTACACGGTTGGTTGTGATGCCGCATGCGTTCATCAGAGCACGTTGCCACCAGCTCTTATCGCCCCAAGCACGCTCGTTGTACAACCAGGTGCAGAAGAGATAAAAGGAAGTTTCTTGCCAAGCTCCCAGAGTGGTATAGCACAGAATGAGGAGTGAGGCGATAGACACCAGCTGCCATTTGAGCGTCAGCTCAGGCGAGATGCGACCAGCTGGAATGGGGCGCCACGCCTTGTTGACGCCATCTTCAATGACGGACTGTGGCTGGCGTTGGTTTCCAAGGTTGAAACATAGGGTTAAATGCCAAGTGAAATAGAGGGCCACAAGGATCCCCTTGCCCATATCAGCCCAATTGATGTCCGCGTTACTGATATAACCAGGGCCGGCTAAAAGGCCTGCGATAGCGAAGGTGGTATTAATGCCAGTGGAAGTGGGCATATCACTTTTTGTGAAGAGCCATAATGTGACCAAGTGGTAAGCGAGCTTCTTCATGCAGTTGGTAGTCCCTTCATCTGCATTGTATGCTACATAAGTCAGTCACATGTAATAGTGGGTGCTGTTGGTTCAGGGGTGTTTACCAGACTGATGGGTCGGTTGGCTATCTTCGAAGCGTTGCAATGGGCTCTGCTTCAAGGAAATGGGCGCATTGTTGCGCTTAGTGATGGTGACCGATCTACTGGACATTTTAACGAGAATGGTTGGGAAAAGTGCTTTTGAATGCAAGAAAAACTGCTGGAAACAAAAATAAGACGAAGAAACAAGCCCAAAGCGAGAAACTTCCACTACTTATTCACTGAGATTCAGGCAGATATCGTCATAGCTCGCCCACAGACCTCCCTGTAAGGTCCAGAAGGAACGCGTACGTGGTACGGATACAAGCCTGCCTGGAAAATTCGATTTGACCGAGGCTATGAGGTTTCAGGGCAGACACTAAGTTACTAGTAATGATGATCGACCAGGTGAATTCTGGTACGAGATTCTCATAGTGTGCTGAACGAGGCGAGGATGGAGGCGAGGGTTACCCGGCAAACCATATCCACATGGTTGATGTAACCTCTGCCGGATTAGCTAGCCCAAGCTTTTTTGACGTTTCAACCAGTGGGTTCCAGGGTCCAGCCAGTTGGATCAGGGTAGCAATAAACAAGGGGGGGTCTACATTATAGGATTCCATGGCAGAGAATGGAAGGGATAGGAGCGATGAAGGGTCACTGGAGGCGGTGAGATGGAACCTCGTATCGGGGAACTCCATCAAGAAATCAAGAAAGGTCTTCTTCTGCATACGCCATAGAGCACGTGGCTAGTTACGTCAAGATGGGAAAAGCGTTGGGGTTGGATTGATGTCACTTCTCTCAAAACACTCCGTAATCCCTCAATGAAATAGGTAAACCAAGGTCCGAGGTATCATGTATAAAGACCCTCCGTCTTTAGACTTTGGGCATCATATGCCGACAGGAAGATTTTCTAAATGTCCAGCCAATAATAAACTTTACATGGTGACAATCACTAATCTTATGAGCTACTCTAGAGTTTAGGCTATGTTTATGTAACAATAGAATAATACAACTTAAGGCTAAAATCAAATTATGCTGTCTAAAGATATGCTAGTCGGAACTCTGCAACTAAAAATATATGGGATGTGACCCAGAGCTTAAGAGTCCCAAATAGGTCCAAAAGCTGGCACTCCCAAAGCTTGAAGATCCAGCACCAAATCAATGGTCAGCTTTGGATTTGAAATTACCACCACAGCCTCGCTCTCTGTCTGCTTGTACAGATTTAGAACCGTTGGAAGTGTATTTGGTCGACCCATGGTCGTAGTGTTGTGAATGTGCGCATTCTCTCCCATTCCAAGAACGATCGAGGCAACATTCTGTCCGTAGGTCTCCAGGGGATCACGGGTTGACCAGAATAGGGTTATTCGAGTCTGGGCTGCGAGGATCACTGGCAAGCATGGTGCAATACCGGATCCAGTGGCCACCAGGACAATACTGTTGAACATGGGAGCGATGCGCAGAACACCGCATGTTGGTGTGCGTCGAATATAAATATCACGAGGGGGGTCGTTCACCATCTTCTTCGTCCAGTCTCCAGCGTTTGAAATCACGACCGAGAATCCATTCTCTTTGGGGTTGTTAACAGTGGCAAAAGCATGCCACTCCAGCAAAGGACGTGTTGAGAGGCGGATGGTCGTTCCAGGCTGAGGGTTGGTATAGTCGAAGTATATTCTAGTGGCGTGCGAGGACAGCCGTTCTGAAACAACTTTGACCTTACGACAGTTCAGCCAAGTTGAGACGACACAACAGGTTGAGATGAAAACGAGCCAGACGGGGGCACTAGAGAAGACTACAGCGGCTTGTGAGTGACCAGGCTTTGTGTTAATACAAGCATCGAGCACTGTAAGACACCAAAGCAAGGCGAGGGAAGTCCATCCCGCGAATCGGTGTACGACTTCAAATGTGTCGTGGATCTTTTGGCGAACTTTGGGATATGCCATGACCAGCATTGAAACGAGAAGCAAGTCTAGCAGATAGATGATGATAATGTGCACCCACATGGCGGCATCTCGCTCTTTGGTGTTGCTGAAGAAACTTGTCTTTTCGATCGACATCATGATGAACCAAAATGTAGCCGCCACCCCACAGCCGCTGTGAAGACCACCAAGATGGTAGATCTTCCCTGCTCGTGACCTCAGCCAGAGAGGCGATGTCTTGGGAAATGCTGTGAAGACATAATATAGGCCATTGACGACGTGCTCTTCTCGAATGACAATGCTGACAGCGAGGTTGATGGCTGTTCCAAGGCCGCAGGTGCTTGGGTTGGCATAGCCATTAATGAACCATAGCCATAAGAAGAGGATAACACCAACAAGGTTGAGGGTAAAGACAAGGGTGAATATAATGCGGTATTCCGAGGAAATGAACCTCAGGAAACGAGTGAGTGATAGGCCGGCTGAATCTTTGAAGCTCTTATTCTTTTCGGGAGTTTCCATGGCGGCAATTTGTGTCGGAAATACAGATCTTTAATGAGATAGATCAGATCAAATCAACGCATGGGAAGAGACTTCAGGTCGGAAATAAACGAGTGTGTGCGCAAGTGTTTTATGCAGTTGAGCACTAGGCCTTTCTGCGTGTATCAGCTCAGTTTTGGTGGGATATGAATGAAAGTTGAAAACTGCAATGAAACAAACACATTGATGAAGCAGGCAACACGCCCCTGAACGCCTTCAAAAGCCGAAAGATCAAAGTCATATACCAGCCGCGAAGGAGAAGTCCGGACAATCGGGCGATTGACTTGATAAGTCCATCAGCCCACGAAACGTAATATTGTATGATTCTCCTTTCCGCAAAACTCTTCAGGGTCAACCGAGATAGTGCTGTGCATATCAGCCCGGGCACCTGAGCGGGAAGATCAGCCAAGCTTAGATACGGAACAAACTGCCTGACCACTGGTGCGGACCCAGCGCGTGCATCGTGATATCCCAGCCGTCCAACTATTTGGGAGGAGTCCCCTGCGGCGCAGGAAACGTGGTAGATGGCGATCATCATCGGAATCGGACATGGCAGGGAGACAATCCAACCGGAGGGCTGGAGGCGTATGGAGATACGGGGCTCTACTCCATATCTTCTGCAAGATACACAAGCTTGGGTTGCACTAACGCGAACGTTATGATAGCTTCCATTTCCGAAAAAGGGTGAGCTAGACCTACGTTTGAAACGGCCCCTGGTAAGTGCCGGGCTGCTATGCCGTGCCGTGTTTCCAACTTGATGGGAAAGATAATAATTCGATGTTGGGACAACCGACAACATACGACTGTAGAAGAGAATGGTTCTACTAAGTGATTATGTTACATTGTCTCTACTAATTCAACGTAAGGAGAGTTCAAGATTTCCTAAACTTTTCCTGACTTCAGGCAAGCTTCTGGCGGGACGAGGACTTTATCCCGAGCTGCTAACCAGACATGTCAATGGTTAGACCAGGGCATGAAGGTTGCGTTGCATGGCTAGTTTCTTGGATAACTATGTACTGGTGGATAACTCATCCCCGAGCTGCGCGCGGGTAGTGGAAAACGTGGATAGCACATGGCATTGGTACAGCGGAGTTCCCTCCCCATTATTTGTTTACCCTATCCATCCCATTTTTTGTTTCTTTTCAAATTAATGAAAATATCAATCAGTGACTGACATCACCACTTTGTAATTCCCTTCTGCTTTTCTTTGTGTTATGTCAGAGAGGTAGTTATGCATGTGCTCCCAATAGTTAAGCCTTTTAGCGAGAGTCATGTCTGCACATCTACGACTAGAGCGAAAATTATGCGCCCACTTCCCTCAGAGGGACAAGAACCAGCGTTGCATGGCCTATGCAAACTAAAAAAATACGATGGATTGTCTAGCCTTGAGAATTCAGATAGGGGGATATTGAGTCGTATTGTTCGCGGGGGAGGTTGGGTTAGGCGAGTCCGAGGTTACATTATAGCCACCCTAAGAATTACATAGTGCAACATTACAAAGCATCGTGAACCTCACCGTTGGAAAGCATTACCTTGTTTGAACCATGGAATGGGACAATGAGTTCAGACGGTGATTTACGCTATTACAATACCGGCGAAACCGAGCTGTTTCCACAAGGTTTGAAACAACCAAACCTTCTGGTAGCCCTATTTTCCCAATGCGAACTATGGACTGATTCATACTTTCCTAGCGCTTTTCTTTTGCCCCCTGTCTAGCCCTTTTCAGAATTGCCGTGGAGAGAACTTCCAAGATAATGCCTGTAAATGATACAAGGTTTGAGATTGGCAGATTGGGTTTTGGTTCCAACGGCCCGCTTGACAGAAACCAGCTTCAACGGTCCCCGGGCCTTAGTTTCCTCTTTATGCCGATCCCAGTGGGTATCACTGTTCGAGACCTGAATTTTCTCAGACATCATTGGCGGGGCTAACTTCGACAGGGGTTGACTACGACGTCGTAAGGCTAATGGGTAAGGGGATGCAGCTGGGTAACGGGACGGGTTCATGATTCTGGCTGACGTGCCTGCTCAACAGGTCGTAGTTGATTTGTCAAAATGGTAGCAATATTACGAATGGAACTCATGGGACCCGGGGCTTCGTGAATATTCACGCTTATGGGAAAAGATCGTCATCAAGGACTTGTTCAGATTGTGATAGTTTGCAGGCATTGGAAAAACCTAATTCTGTTATACGAATGAACGCGCCTATCTATGCCATCCAGACCCGAAACACCGCACCGAGTTGGCACAAGAGGCAATATGTAATTAATAAAACAATATCGAAACAGTAAACGGCTATGTAATTGCTCCAGAGCGTCGATCAAGCGTCTACGCGATCGCATGAACGTTCGTGGTGCTCACATTGGTCGCAGGATCCGGTCCCTTGCCAATGAGGCTCCGCTCATCAAGCTCGTAGTATTCCTTGTTATCGGTCTTTGAGCGGGCTCCACGGCTTCCACTCCAGCTGCCACTCTTATCAGTTGTGGAGGTCTTGTTTGTGCTGCTGGAGAAGGTCATCTTGGAGGCAATGGTAGCCATGGCGTTGGGCCAGAGATGCTTGACGAGATGTCGGATAGCCGGAAGACTTGCGCAAACCATGCCCAGTTCGGTCTCCCAGATCGACCAGATAGTGACCTCAACATATTCCCCTGATACTTGCATTAGTGCTGGTGCCTTAAATGGTGATTGTGACAAACTTACAGGTGGGGTTGGTTGTCTTGCCCAAGCTGATCAGGAATGGCAATCGAATGATACTGAAGACAGTGACAACAATACCCAGACTGAACATAACGAAAAGCTGGATCTTCTGGCGGCCCTTGACCTGCAATTTCCACAGATGGTTAATGGGCAAGATCAGAATGACGATATCGCACGCCATATTGATTCCACCAAACGCATACGTCTGCGAGTTGAGGTCGTTGCAGTGACCCTTGTGCTCACCATCCCAACTTGTCCAGTTGTAGGAAGCGGGAAGACACTGCAAACCGGTGGTGATCATTGTAGCCGCACCAGCCAAACAGACAAAGACTCCAATAAACACCGTCAACCTCTTGAACTCCTGCGTGGTGAAGATACTACGAAGGAAGAACAGAATGGAGATCTTGGTGCTGTACAAGTGAACACTGTACATGATCTGATCAATCCAGAAGAGTCGCAGCAGTTCATACAAACGTTCAAATGGATGGATATCCCAGATGTTTAGACCAAAGCCAAGATCTGCAAGTCTGCATGCAAGCCAGATGTACGGCACCGTAGCGCACTACGCCATTCCGTTAGTGAGAAGGTCAATGCGAGGTATGGGTAGAACTTACTCCTGCGATGAGAATTGCATAGTCATCAGGACCAAGCTTGCCGAAAATCCTCAGCTTGGAGTAAATCCTCAGAATCACACAGATCTCAGCGAGGATACACGCTACCAGAACGTTGATCCTGAACTTGTTCTGTTGACTCTTGACGGGAACTCCGCAAGCGAGGTTCTGGACTCTCATCAACGCTACAGTGGTAAATTAGTTATTATTCATTCATAGATCTTACTCATGTGAAGATGGACTTACTCAATGAATCCTTAACTGTACAGTTCTTCAAGACGCAAGCCTGTGTCAAGCCCGCAAATGTCTTGTCGGTACAAAGACATGTTGTGTTTGTCATGGAGCATGGAGACTGAGGAATCGCCTGCGTAACACATTGGATCTGTTATGCCCGTCAGTACAAGGTGCATTGTGAGTGGGCTGTCGGGTGTAACTGACATCGCACTTGGGGAGCTGAGCAGCCAGCTCAGCGAAATCCGCCGCACTGACAAAGGCAACCAAGGCCACAATCAAGAAGGAAAAAGACAGAAGACGCATGGCTGAAGGATCGTGGCTGGAGGATTCGCTTCACAGTATCAGGGCCAACTCAGGATTCAGCGCGCAAGATACAAACAAAAAACGGCTAGTACCTCTTATATATCTTCATGTATCTTAATTCTCTTCAATATTGCCACCAAAAAGCCCCTGAAGATTTCAACTACCGATAGTGCGACAATATTCGCTTGTGGATCGTTCGACTTGCCTCACATAAATTTCCCCGATAGATATGTTGCATTCCGGCGAGAAATTATTTCTTCGTCTCTTCCCAGCAACCAAACTAGTTACTACAACATTGAGTTTGTCACCCGGAAAATGTTTAGCTTGTCAGAATTGAGAAAAGAGAGACTAACAAGCATTCGAAACGGCCGGGTTAGTGAACCCATTATCCCGACACTATGGTACTGTAGCATTGAGGAACCAACAGTTGAAGATCAACATCTTGGTCCCCCATGCATCCCTGTTTTCGTCTCTTGTCAACTTTTTCGCAATGTTAGTTACAGCCAGTGCTTACATGACAGGTGCTGCAACTCTGTTATCTCAGGATGACATCCCTGTTTGTTCCCGCTCCTACTACGACGCCAAATAGCCAACGGTTGGGGATGTAACCAAAACCCTTGTTACTTACTGGGAACCCCTTCCTCAGGTGATTGCAAGGACCATCATCATGAACAACTGCCGTCAATGGCCAGAAGAATACGGCCAGTCCAGGCATGGTCTATTGCTCCACCGGTCACAACATTCCCTCGACTCCATGAGCCTGGGAACTGACGGGGCTCTCGAATCCTTCGCAACTTCCGGGGCCAAGGTTTTGGAAAACAATTGCTGGCTATCTCTGCCTTGGCTGGGATTTACCTGTCATATTTAATTGAACCCACAGAAAAGGACTTCCATTGGAGTTTTGCTCCGTATGCCGTCCCAACTCTGGCTGTATCCACCCAATTCTGAGAGATTGGCGACGATCTTTTGCGGTCTAAGGATTTGTCTGGATAATTATTGACACAAAATACGGAGCACAGAGACCTGGAAAGCCCCGCACACAAGGCAACGGCAACGGCTTGAGCTTCCGGAGCGTTTGACAAACAAATCCGCGTCATCAGTTTTAGTCAAGTTTCTAAAGCTATGGCCATATTTCTTCTGATCTACACTTTGGAACGCCAAGTTTGCCCTAGCTAAGATGCATATGATACGAGTTACCCCTGTCTACGGAAGCCGACCAGCCAAAGCTGTTGGTATTCGAACTCATCTCGCTCTATTGGTCGATCAACTCAGGAGAGACTTTAGACCCTACCACCTACTTGATAGCATTGAATTGGGATGAGCAATGCAACCCCCTTAGAAACCCGGAGGAACTGGTTCTCGAAAAGTGCGGAGATGAATCCCTCGTACATATCTTGTATTTAACCAGAACAACGACCTTCTTGTACCTGACAAATGAGCCATCTCTCATTCGTATCCTCTCCTTCACATTAGCTTCGTCCATTCTTTTTGAAGATCATCCACTCGTTTTACTATAATTGTCTTTTGCTGCTGAAGTTAATAATGAAGCCTTTCACCTTTGCTACTCTGGCTACGGCCTTGCTTAGCAACCAGGCAGCTGCTCTGCCTACCGTTGACCCTGACACGCCCATTCCTCTGAATGCGTTCAAGCTCAATGCTCGTGCTGGCCAGGATCCTCACCTTGGTGTTGACCCTGAGCTGATCCGCAAGTTTGCTTCTCAGGCTCCTCCCAACCTTGGAAAGCGAGTCATTGACTTTAACCCCAAGGAGCAGCTCGTTGATGGTGAGTCAGCAGTTGGAGGCTTTTGGTGCGGTCACTGATATTTCTAGTCCACGGCAAGCATGAGTTCCGTGCTCCTGACTTCGAGGCTGGCGATGTCCGTGGTCTTTGCCCTGGTCTGAACACCCTGGCAAACCATGGATACCTTCCTCACAACGGTGTTGCTACTTTCACCCAGTACGTCACTGCTGTTGGCAAGGTCTGGGGTATGGCTCCTGATATGTCATCCCTTCTCACCACTCTGGGTGTTGTTCTCGGTGGCAACCTCGTTGCTGTTTCCCAGGGCGGCTGGTCTAAGTACATGAACAACAACCTTCTCGGTCTCCTCGGAACTCCCCGTGGTCTTGATGGCTGCCACCCTTTCTTCGAGGTTGACGGCAGCCCTACCCGAGGTGATCTGTACGACCCCATTGGTGACAACAACAACATGAACATGTCTTACTTCATGGACCTCTATAACCTGCAGAAGGATGCCGAGAACCCCAACTACAGTATTGAGGTTCTTTACGAGCACAACAAGAACCGCTGGCACCAGACCATTGCCACCAACCCCTTCGCTTGGTTCGGCCCTGCTAGCGGCTGGCTCGTTCGTGCCAGCCCTTACTCCTTCACTGCTCGTCTTGTTGCCAACCGCTCTGCTGAGCACCCCGATGATGGTATTCTCGACAAGGAGGGTCTCAAGTCTTTCTTCTCTGTTTACGGACCTGAGGACAACATGACCTACGTCGTTGGCCATGAGCGCATTCCCGAGAACTTCTACCGCCGCCGCTACACCGACTATGGTATCCACGCCAACGCCCTTGACATCATTACTCACAGCCACCCTGAGGTTCTCAGCATCGGCGGTAACACCAACGGTGTCAACACCTTTGTCGGAATCAACACCGATGATCTGGCTGGCGGTGTCCTCAACGGCAAGAACCTTCTCGAGGGTAACCACTTGGTGTGCTTTGCTCTTAACGCCATCCGAACTGGAGCCCCCAACGCTCTGTCATCCGTCTTCGCAACTTTGAGCTCTGTCACCGACGTTCTCTTCGCCGCCCTCGAGCCCATTATGGGCGCCATGGACTGCCCCGTCTACAAGGACTTGAGCGTCAACGGCACCAACTGGCTCGACTTCAACAAAAAGACCTACCCTGGCTTCAAGAAGGCCGGTGGTGGCTGGTAAATCCGCGATGTAGGATCTGTAGCTAGAGCATGTGTTTTGGCTCCAGGTTAGAGAGTTAGCATCTGTATAATAGTTGATAATGCACGTAAGATAATTCAAAGCTTCAGGGCAATCCAACTGCTGGCTTCTGCATTACTCTCCAATCTCTTAATTCCAACCTCATCTGATGCATTGTAAAATCGAAAATGTCCTGTAAGGGACGAATATGTATGTGCTGATTACACAAAGATTCTAGCAAAACATAATCTCACAGCCTCTCCCGAAACTGTCCAAGAGGCTTAACAAATCCAGGATGGAGATCGTCAATAGATGTACAGCCAATCAGTCTCATGTTCCTCTCCAACTCATCTTTGTAGATCCGAATAGCCTTTTCAACACCCTTCTGTCCATAGGCAGCCATCGCATAGAGAAATGGACGACCAATGCCAACGCCACGCGCACCTAAACATAAAGCTTTGAGAACATCAGACCCCCGACGAATACCGCCATCGATATAGACCTCAATTTTGTTGTGAAGCCCACGCTCTCTTAAGATAGGCATGACCTCTGCAAGCACTTCAATCGGAGCCTCAGAATAATCGAGTTGCCGTCCGCCGTGATTAGAAAGAATGACCGCTTCGACTCCGTGCTCGGCTGCTTTGATAACATCCTCAACTCGTTGCACTCCTTTAAGTACAATAGGCATCTTGGTAATGCTCTGAAACCACGGGATATCACCCCAGTCCAGAGTCGAGTTCATTATGAGAGACGGATCCAGTTCTGTCGCTGGTGCATCTTCGAACTCATCACCATCCTCTTCAGATTCACTTTGTTGTAGCCGCAGAACTCTTTCACGACTTCCGAGGTGCGGGTTGTCGACTGTTATACACAAAGCTTTACAACCCCGGGTTTCAGCAGCTTCCACAGCCTTCTTTGTGACATTTCGATCTTTCTTGACGTAAATCTGGTACCATTGAGTTTGCTTCGGACCTCTAACGTTAGTGACGTCGTCAAGAGGCATAGATGAGTATAACGGAATCATCTGGATAATTTCGTGCTTGCTACTCGCCCTAGCTAGGGTAACCTCGCCCTCTGGATCTCCAAGTTTAGCGTGCGCAGTGGCTGATACGTAAATTGGAGCTGATGTTCGCGAACCAAGCATAGCCGTGGAAATGTCCACATGCTCGACGTTCACAAGGACTTTTGGTCGGAAACGTATACGCTGAAAAGCTGCGTTATTCTCTTTGATAGTCTGCCACCATGATCAATATGCTTGAGGTACGAGATAGGGAGTCATGGGCTTACGAATTCGTCCTCAGCTCCAGTGGAATAGTAGTTCCAAGACTCTTTCTTCATCGTTTGTTGTGCTACCGCTTCGAAGTCTGATATGTTGACGCATTGTGATAGTTTTGGCTTTAGACTAAGAGCCGCGTGGCCATGCTGCTGTGACTTGGGTTTGGTGCTTTCATTTGTGATCACGCTTGGTACATTGGTGATATCACCCAAATGTTTGGAGGGATCAAGCCACTTATCAAGTACCTCGATTGAATGGATCAGATCAAAGTCCACAGTAGAATCTTTGCCCTATCTGAGTTAGTTGCTGAACCCTTTGAGTAATATGTAGTGTTCACCGCATTTTTCAAGATCACCTTTTTCCCTCCAGGGTGATCTAACAGAAGAGAGTCAGATGCATGCTACATGTTGAAATGCCTTTGCCGTTGAACATACTCGGAAGGAAATCAGTGAGGTCGTAGACTTTGCCCTGTACTTCTTATTAACAGATGTCTAGTTGCGATTGAGCGAATTCTTGCATGAATAATGAGCCAACAAGATTTGGCGTTGTTGTGTTTGGCAACATCATTGGGATGCAGTGCCATGATGCTGAAGCTGAAGTCAAGTATTTTTATGAACGGGGAATTGCTTCTGGGCCTTGATTTGTAGTTCCAATGTTGTTAGGGAGAAAGACGTGAACGGCAACCCGCAACCCATGTGATGTGAGAGTGGAGACAAGTGATGCCATATCAACAAGGTGCAATGACAGACTTGTCAGGTCACAGATATCACAGGATACATGACCAGGCGTTATGAGATTATAAAGAGCTTATATTTCCATTGTGAACAAAGTAAATCAACTTGGGAAGATCAAAAAGCTATATTTTTAATAATTAGGGATAATGATTAAAATAATTTCAAGGGGATTGTTCCGAAGACCCTGCTAGTGTTCACAATCCATGGTATTATTGTGCTTGATGAACCTGCTTGAGCAGTGATACTCAACTATAAAGTGGCCATTCCTAATGATAAGGCCGTGCAACAGCACTTTTGGAGGCATTCGTCTATCCGGGAAATGTGCTGTCCACCCTGGCCTCAAACGATCCTCCAAGAAGCGCCAAGAGATTCAACGACTGACTTGTGAATCATTTGTGAGTCATGATAGAGCTTAGCTGACATGAAGATGTCTTATTTGGTATATAAGTTGTGATCGCAACATTGTAGATGAGCGACGAAACAGATCTTACGTTTTATCCTCTTTAAAGCAACTTGGACCTCAATAGGTCGGTTAAGTAATATTATAACCCATAGGTTAATATTTTTAAGTATAGCTAGATCAAAAAAAAAAAAAAAAAGACTTTCTGCTGTCTCATCCCAGTGTCTTGTGTCTTTGAGGATGGATCATCGATGTCTCGCGTCTCAGCGATGTTATCCTTTTTCGTAGTTATGATATTTTATCTTGAACAGAGAAAATTTGCCCGAGCCGAGCCAAAAGCCAATGTGACTGTAAAAAATATTAGTTTAGCTATCCTTCTCGTATATCTCGAATGAAGTCGATCAAAGCGGCACGCATGAAAAAAAAACCATGTCCATATCGTAATACCCCCGCTTTGATACTATTCATCCTGCCTTGGAATGCAAAAAAATTGATTTTATTTTCTAAAATTTATCCAAACGTTGTATATAAGACAGGCTATATTCTGAGATATGTTTTGGTTGTCGCTCAAAGCTTGTCTTCTCATCTAATCTCTAAGTTTATCTTGAGTTCAGAAAATGGCGCCTACAAAAGTCCCTCCGGATCCCCAGACTAACCTAACCCCATAGAGCAAAAAAGTCCACAATATGGGCCAATTATGCTGTGCATGAGACACTAGCAGCGTTTGATCATCGATCTACCTATCATATTCAGCACATGTGCGGTTACACGGCATCTGTACGTGTTGCGCCATTGGTGAGTTAAATCCCTCGCGTGAAAGACTCGACAGTTCAGCCTCTTATTATTACTCCAACATGTTATTTTATTTCCCCTCTTTCAAACAAATCATCAATAATGGAATCAAAATCAAATCCAGCGACGGCAGAGCCCAGGGCTTCCAAAGACCTGCAAGATGAGCCTACAAAGCGAGATGTCAGCGCTGGCATCGTTGTGCCCACGTTGACGGAGGGCGAGATGCCAACAACTTCAAAAAAGGAAATATGGTCGTGGTATGCTTACTACATCGGTTCCAATGGTCTCGCCTTGTTCAACTTTGGACCGACTGCTTTCCAGAATCTACTCGACCAAGCAGCGCCCAAGAGTACAGGTCTCTTAGCCTTCGCTGGCAAGGAACGCGACGTCAATAGTATTGTTCTGCTCGCAAATGGAATTTCTTTCGCTCTGCAAGCTGTTCTCTTCCTAATCATCGGAGCCTACGCAGATTTTGGCACTGGAAGACGATGGGTTCTGTTGGTCTGGTCAATCATAGCCTATGGAATCGGCTTCGGCTGGCTCGGCGTCCATGATCCCAGTCAGTGGCGAACAGCTACTGGCCTATACATTGTTGGACTCGTTTCCTATCAGCTCACTCTGACATACTGGACCGCGGCATTTCCTTCTTTGGCCAGAAATACGCCCCAGCTTAAAGAAGCCGCTATTCAGTTCGAGTCGGGAGAAATCACACAGCAGGAGATGGATCGCAAGGACGAAATGGAGAGGAGCAGACTCAGCAACGTCGCATTCTACATCCAGTCCGTGGGAGAAGTGGTCATTCTGGCCATCATCGTGGGCATCATGTTTGGCGTCAAGGTCGACAAGAGCGCAGAGAACAACAATTGGGGACTCTCAGTGTTGATCGCATTTGCTACTGCCTGCTGGCTTGCTCTCTCGATTCCTTGGTTCGTCCTGGAGAAGAAGCGTCCAGGAATGAAGGTCCCGGACCATTTGAACATGATTACGGTGGGATTCTGGCAGCTTTGGGAGGCTTTGACTCAAATATGGCATCTGAAGCAAAGCTTGATCTATCTTGTCGGGTACTTCCTCTTGGGAGATTCTCTCAACACAACCGTCACCGTCATCGCCACGCTTCAGAACCAGGTTGTCAGTTACGAGACTCTCACCTTGACTTACCTTCTCATCGTTGGCATTGTTGCTCAAGCCATCGGTATCGGTGCTTTCTGGCTCATTCAGAAGCGTTTCAACCTCAGTGTCAAGGCCATGTTCAACGCCGTCATGGTCTTCATCATTCTTCTAGACGGCTGGGGCATGGTTGGCAACTGGACCGATAAGTTTGGCTTCAAGAACGTCTGGGAAATTTGGCTGTACCAGGCCTTTTATGGACTTTTTGTGTGCCCCTGGTACAGTTACTCTCAGATCATGATCAGCTCCGTAACTCCTCGCGGACACGAGTTCCTTTTCTTCTCTCTTTTCAACATCATCGGCAAATCATCCAGCTTTATCGGGCCCTTCATTAGCAGTGCTATCATTGATGCTAGTCCAGGTGGCACCAATAACAGTGCGCCCTTCTACTTTTTGTTTGCTTTGAGTTTAGTTAGTGCAATCGGAATCTGGTCGTTTCTTGATCTGGAGAAGAGTGCGAGAGAACAGGAAGCCTTCATCATACAAGAGAAGATCCGTATGGGCGAGGAATCGGATCTTAGCAGCGCTGTCGCGTAGATTTTTTTAATTACCCGTTGACTCGGCGATGATCATCTCAGATCGAAGGAAGCTTATGATGCGTGTGCCCACCTCAAAAACTCGAAAATTTTAGGTTCTAAAGTTCAATAACGTCGACTGGTACGGCTACGGTGCTAACCTTTATAATTACTCAATCTTGGCTCGTGATTTCATCAACTCACAGGGCTACCACAACCGGAGAAGCGAGATTGATAATGAAACAGATGCTTCAACTTCGTATATGTCAAGTATTATGTCGACACGAATTGTAATACTCTCGGGCCTCTGTGTCCGCGTTCACACAGAGCCCGTCCCCTTCCTCTTCGCCTCGAGCTCGGCCTCGCATTGATTCAGTATTGTCTCTAAGCTAGCCGTGTCCGGATGATCATCACCCTGCAGCTTCTTCATCCTTGAATGCAATTCTCGCAGGGTATCTGTAGCCTCATGCACTCTACCTTGCTTTGCCCATATCACAGCCATAGTTTGCGTGCCTCGGAGTGTAAGTTCGTCATCTTCTCCAAGCTCAGATCTCATGAGTTTCAAACCGCGAGATATGAGCTCTTCGGCCTCATCAAACCGTCCTTGGTGCCCAAGTGTCAAGGCCAGGTCGTTCACCACCTTGAGTGTCTGGCGATGCCCATCCCCGAGTGCCTCTGTCATTAATCTCAGCGCTTTTGTCAGGTTTTCTTCTGCCTCATCCCACCGATTCTGTTCTCCATATATCCTTGATAGCTTCGCCAAGGTTTCGAGCGTTTCTGGATGCTGCTCTCCCAAAGTTGACTTCCTTGCTTCGAGAACTCGATTGACTAACCTTTCTGCCTCATTAAATTGACCTTTTCTTCTGTATAGTATCGCTGAGTCCAATATGCCCACCAGTGTATGAGGATGCTCTTGTCCTAGTACTGTCTGATACCCCTCTAATGCTTGGTCACCAAGATCTTTTGCCGCATCTATTCGATTGTGGCTGTAGTACAACCTCGCCAATTGCTCTTTCGCCATCAAAGTATCCGGATGCTCCAGTCCCAGCAAGTTTGATTTCTCCATTATTTCAACTTGGAGGGCCTTTATTTCACTCTCAACCTCTTTCGAATCGGTTGTATCTGGGGGATCGTCCTTATGCCAAACCGATAATCTGCTCTCCGCACATTGTTCTTCAGAAAGATTGAGCTTGGTGAAGTCTTCCGCATACTGTTGACTTCGCTCAGTGTAGTCAATCTCAGAAAAGTCGAGGCTGCTCAAAGGTGTATTCAAGCCTCCTTCGTCTAGGTCGTCAGCTCGGTTTTTCCGCGCAGCATTGGAGTTAACATCATCGTTGTCTTCTGAGGGAGCTGGCAGAACAAACAAAGCAATCTCCTCCATGTGCTGTGCCAGATGTTTCAATAAACGGTTAAGATGTAGATCGTTCGAACATAGCATGCACGTCATGGTAGCATTATCGTCCATAGGTCTCTCACTCAGGTCAAGAAGGACGGACAATTGGCAGGTGAGGGAATTCGGGTGGCTAGATCTCAGGTGATCGGTCATCAGATCCCTTGTCCCAAATGTAGTATCACACCGTTGGCATTTCCACTCTCGCCGATGCATTTGCATTTCGTGATAGATCCAATCATGACGCGTTGCATACATCTTGTCGGGATTAGGGCAGTCGATGCATGTGCACGAGTAAGGTCGAAGATCTCGAAAGACATGTCTTCTTCCAATTTGTTAGTGCCTGTCCAGGAACTCAAGCCTTTTTCAGGGCTACACTTACTTCCATGACATTCTGTTCATTATTAACGACGACTCAATCATTGCATGGCAGTAGGGACACTCGAATTGTTCATCTGTGTATGCAGCTTTGGGGATGTCGGGAACTCTAGCCGATTGTTGGCCTGGGCCAATAGATGCTTCATATACTGTTCGAGGCCTCCCTGAATCTGTCTGCGTCTCATAAATTGCCGACTCCGCAACAGTTGAGAAGCTTTGCGCAGTAGTAGGAATAGAAGTGAGAGACGTAGTTCCGGGTGTACTCCTATCTCGCCCTCGTTCAAACCCGGGACGAGGAATTCGTGGTCCCTTTCCTGACACCGGGGAAGTTACCCGATGATTCTCGCGATACGGGTGCTTCTCCCAGTATCTAAGCTGTTCTCTCCGCCTGGTGTTCGCTCGCGCCAATCGTGAGATTATTATATGTGCCTGGTCTTGCTCTCTATTAAATTCTCTCGATCTTAGATCATCTTGACTGACAGATGGCTCAGCTTCAAATGATTTAGGTACTTGGATCAACGATTCATGGGCGATTGACGCTTCTGGGGAAGACGCATCAATTCGGTCGTCGCTTCTGTGGCCACGGCTCTGCTTGAGCGATTTTATCCATTGACGGTGTTTTTCCTCGATATGTCGATAGTCATATTTCTCAATGGCTGAAATCCCTCGATCTTTGTCAGTAGACTTGAGATATCTGTTTGATATCCGTGGTCGACGCATCAGGGCATCGAGATGGTACAGGAGCTTTACTTGTTCATAGACATGAGTCATCAAGACAGCTATCTTGGAACTCTGTCGCGCCTTCGAAATATGTTCATCATCCGAGTCATCAGACGAGTAATCACTTTCAGATGAAGAGAAACTGTCGATATCTGGATCCAGTGCAGATGGCTCCTCAGTCGTCTGAGAAACGATTGGAAAGGCTATCAGATTCATATTAATGAGAAAAGAGCCAGGTAAAATGCGTATCTGATGAGGAACCATTACCTATTTCTAGTTGGCGGGTCAAGAGACGGAATATGTTGGCAACATTATCTCTAAGCGTTTGGTCATGACGCAAGTCATCATCTAGAGAGCCTCGAGCAGATGGTGGAAGCCTAGCCCTTCGTTGTACTCCCCAAATCTTCAGTCGCCCATACTCGTCAGTAGCCTTCCCCATGTCGACTTGTTTCAATTTTACTGCCTGGCAGTTTGTATCCCCTAGAGCAATCAACACGCGAGAATACCGTTCGATGCAGTGCTCGAACAGTTCAGAAAGTGAGACCTGTTTGAGACCAGCACTCTCACGATAAGAATGAGACACATCGGGGATAAAATCCATATCTCGCTCTTATTTCAGAAGGACCGTAGATAAAGCGAGTTAGACTAAGGGATGATATCCTCAATATACAAAGGCCGCTGGGGATGTGTCTAAACGAGGAACGGTAGAACAAAGACGCGCAATCGTCCGAGGAAAGGTTTCAAGGCTGATTCCGAGCGGGGAAGCCATGACATAATATGCAGTAGAATATGCGGCTGAGCATGGCATCATTTGACGTATTACGTACGTCAAAGGATTTCCAGGCTCCCAGCCTTATGGCCATGCTCGCTGATTAATTACTTGGTTTTCTCTGATAAGGACATATATTGGGCCTCTTATCCCTTCTTGTTTTTGCCCCCCTTTATCCACTTTCCTCTGATCCTATGAAGTGACTAAGGTGCGTCTTGTCATAACTCTCACCACAAAATCGTTTTTGGGAGACTGTGTCTCGAATTCAAGGACTATGGAGGCTGCGTCATTTGTCCTAAGCGCTGTGCCCATTGTTCTTTACGCACTGGATAACTACCAGCGTTGTTTGAGACCACTAAAAAATTACTGGAAGTATGAGCCGACACTTCAAACTATCCGAATGAATGTCTTCATACAAGGAGAGCAGTTGGATGCGACTATTAAAAATATTGGCCTTACGAAGCCAACCCGTCTTGAGCTCGAAGAACATCTCCAACGACTCTATCCTAAGTCGAAATGCGAAGAGTTCATGAATATTATGGACAGAATGGACATTCTTTTAAACAAAATGATGGAAAATCTTGATGTTAACTCAAGTGGGAAGGTATGTAGTCTTTCTTCTAAAGCCAACCCGTGGTGATAGTTTACTCAACAACCATAGCCCAAATGGACAGAAACTCCGCCAGAAAGAGCCATCTGGGAATGGCGAAGGGTGAAACGTAGTTTCCGACATAAAGAGCGACAAGCATTCATCGATGAGCTCCAATACTGGAACAATAGCCTGAAAAACGTGTTTGAGAAAGTCGAAATCCCTTCAGATGAATCGGATTACCTCGCGGAGAATATCCAGGCCCGTTTTAATCCAAAAGAGTGTGACAAGATCAGGGACAACGTTTGCTTCGTGTATCAAGCACTTCAGTCTGTCAACTGGACTTGCCATTGTGACGAGCACTGGGGAAGTATCCAGCTCTGCTGGCATATGGAAAAGGCCGTCATGGCTGGGAGGCTGAACCTCAGTTTCTCAGCGCCTCAAGACACAGTTTCCTGGAGACCAGTTTCTGTTCACGTTGAGGAAAAACACAAACAAGTTGAAGCCATGTCTACAACCCAGCGACCTGCCTCACCACAAAATTCCCCATCACATTCTCCGAGGAGGCAGAAGATCAAGGAAATCATGGGCGTATCACAGAAGTCACCCAATCTTTTGCCAGTGCCTAATGTTATTGGTGAGTACCTTTCCCATTTGCCTCTCATAATCACTAGGCATACTATCCACTACCAAAATTTGGATTGCTGACTATGTGCAGTTACTCCCACGCCTCCGGGTAGTCCGCCGGCTCCACGAGAGATAAACTGCATGTGTCAATTCATTCGAAACTCAACAGGCCCGAAACAAGGTGTGATGCAGGTAATCGATGATGCCAACCGGCAGGTAGTAGTAGAAAGAATGGACGAACCGCAAAGAAAACTCAGAACAGTCCACCTAGAGACAGTATTGAAGCCTGCGGTAGGCACTTTAACACCAAGCCATCTCACTCTGTCAAGAAAGCAGAGATTCTCCGTTGCTGCTGCGACCAGTTGGGCTGTGCTTTACCTCTGCGGTTCGCCATGGCTGGACTCAGACTGGAATGGGAAGAACGACCTTCAGTTATTCCAAGAAGATTCTAGAACATCTACTTCTTCTTCATTGCAGACAGACTATCCGATAATCCCGCAGTTGTTCAAGCCGGTCAGCCAGAGATCATCCACCGAGTCAATGAGCCCTGTAGCAGACTTCCAGAACAGTCAGATCCGCAACAGAACGCTCTTCAGTCTGGGGATTCTACTCATCGAGCTATGCCTAAACAAGACGCTGGATCAGCTTCGACAAGAGATCCAAGCCAACGACTTTGCTGCATTTCTTGGCGTGACATCTCCGCCACCCAGCGACTTTGAGATCGCCAATAGGCTAACAGAAAGTGTATATCAGGAAGCGGGACATTCGTATGGATACGCTGTGCAGAGGTGCCTGAGGTGCGAATTCCCTGGACGTGATGTGACAAAGGACTTTGAGTTTCAGGCATTTCGTCGGCATTTCTTTTCTGGAGTGGTCGCGCCTATACAGGCGACATTTGAGATACAACCGGCGTCTGTATTGGACCATTGACGAGTAGCTTCTTGCGCAGGGTAATATTTCATGAATGGGGCTATATATATTCACATAAGAGAAGTCTGATGGCGACAAATGAAAATCCAAGCCTAGCTTTTAACTTACTGAAGTCCAATTGTGAGAAATAGTACGTTTTTCCAGGGATTTAGGTCTATTGCGAATTGCTTATTTTGAGATTATAGCAGGACTGAGGAGGAAACTAAGGGCTCTTGACAGTACACAGAATTTCTGGCGTTGATATTAATGATCTAGTACTGCCTGATATAATAAAGACGGTCCCTTCAGCATTACTGATCCATCGTCCTGGAATAGTTCTCGTTGCTAGTACCTAGAACTCACTTCTCGATGGCTGTATCACTTCTGGCTGTTATTGGCCTCCTTCTCGTACTTGGCATATCCATCAAGAATGGCATTCCCTTCCTCGATACTTGCAGGGCTAACTAAAAGAGCACCTGTCAACGTTGCTTGCCAATATGAAAGGAGTAGCGTCATCGAGAACTTACATGCAAGGCAGTGGCTACGCTGAAAATTCTCGCGAGACCCCCATCCTGCTTTGGCAGCTTGATAGCGAGTTGGTTCAGTGGAGTTGGTGGAGCTGCTAGAGCTCTTGTTGTTAGAATCCTTAGAGGACTGGGTAGCTTGCTGTTGAGGTATTGTGATTAGCTTCCTGTGCAGCGTGTGTCAGTATGGTGTATTATAAGCAGATGAACCTTCACTCGATAAGTGATTTGGAAAGAAGTGCATAAGTGATGGTAGTTTTTGAAGTCTTCACCGTTTCGCAATGATTAGAGTAATATGGAGTTCAGAGGACCCTTGTCGGGGGCCGTGAAGTTTAGTCCTTTTAAAACAGAGTGGAGTTACCCCGCCAATTGTCTCAGCCAGCTACCCTACGATGAGGGGCAACCAAGCAAATTACAGTCGCTAAAGGGCAAAATATTCCATCATATTAAATTGTTATGTTCTCTTGCCTAGTCAGTGGAAATGTCAGTTTGCATGGGTCTTTTAATTTCATTGTACGAGCTGTAGATATTTATTGTGCACTGTCGCTTCGATGTCGTGCTAGAGCGAAATCAGGAAATTATTACCTGTAAGTGATACACCACCTATATCTTGATGGAGTATCTTAAATTCGGCGAGTTAAATTAGTAGGAAAGAAAGGTGATCGGAGACTCGAGGCGCGAGAGCTGGCCTGTTCGCAGCGATCTAGTGCCCAATTTCAAGCTGAAACTTCAACAGAGGTCGCGTGGCCCAATGGCAAGGCGTCTGACTACGAATCAGAAGATTCTGGGTTCGATCCCCAGCGTGATCATTCCATTCATGACATCCATAACAAGTACCAGAATGCATGCCCAGAGAGAGGCATGGAAATAGCGCTTGATATGGGTCCCGTTAGGGGAACTCCTTTTTTGCCAAGTACCTAGACAGACAAGTTTCTTTTTGGACTTCTACCAGCTCATACATACTTTGCACTCAATTCCATGCTAAATTAATAATCAACGATTATTTATTAAATTTGCCCTTCTTTTTTCCTACTTCTTTTTCCACAGCTTTACATTCATCTTCTTTAAACGCCGGCGCTCAAACGCCTTGGTGGCCATCCAATTGCTGATAATCATGACAAACACAAACAAGAAGATGAACATTGCTCCGATGAGCGGGACAATCAACGTGAACACCGTCAAACCGTAGCTCACATCCTGGAACGCCTGGTTCTCAACCAACCGCTCAACGCCTAAGCCTACTTGCATGGCTGTGAGCGCAATCACGACGTAACCGAGAATACCTGCCAGCACCGAAAAGTTGTCGCGGATGAGATCACCATAGACGGTATGCGACGCCACTCGAGAGTAGCCTCGCAATAAATATCCCTTGCGAAAAGCATATACTTTGTTAAGTCTGCTCAATCGTAGCTCTCCGTACCAATACCGCGGATTCACGCGATCGTAGCGGTGGTTCTCAAGTACCTGAGCGGTGAATGCTTTCCAGCCTTCCCACGTAACATGCTCAGGAAGTAATCCAAGCTCCTTGGCGATGCGAAAGTCGCTCTGGTACGCGATGAGCGCAGCATACGAGAAGAGAAAACCACGGGCGGAAGCATCAAGATTGCCCTGTGTCGCGTCAAGGTGAGCGGTGTCGCTAATGTTGCTAACCCAGAAGTCGGGGTCAAGGAGATAAGCCGGGATTGGTTTGAGGAAGATGCGATTCCTCCACCAAATCATGTGCAATTCTGCATGTTCGCTGATGATGATGTCGCGAGATATGAGACGTTGGTGATGGAGCGGCCGAGGCGGCATTGGACGACCGCACATCCAGAGCCATTCTTGCACGTCATTGAGGCGCGCGACTGAGAGTTCCCGCTCTAGAAAGTTGGGGTCCGATTTAGGAACGACAATGTCATCGTTGAAGCGATTGCTTGCGGGAAGTAAGCGGGCAAAGTCATTTTTTAAGTCTGAACTTTGGCTCAGGAAGTCCTTCTCTAAGATGCGCACAGTGAACGGTGGAGGTGGACTAGCCATAGCGAGGCATAAGATACAACGATGCGACGTAAGATCTTGAGTTCCTCAAACGACATAAATAGAGAGCGAAAGCCACGCCCGTCGATGATGAGCTGACTCGAAAGCTCACGTAAACAAAAAAGAAAAGGGCGGAAATTGGACTTGGTCCTTACCAAGCAAGGATCGGTCATCAGCCCATAAGGCTGGTCGCCGCCACCCCTGCGCGAGCACGGGTAAAACGATACATGATTGGAGTTTGAACAATCTAATGGATCACACGGCCCGCTTTGCGCCACTGGTCAGGCTCGGGAAAGGGGGATTGCTCGCTGCTGCGCCCGTGCTGACGTCCATCCATTGGCTTTAATGAGGTACGCACACCATGCGTCTCAGCCCAAAGAAGCCACCATAGCGGTGCTATTTCTGATCGATGGGACACTAACGAGATATCATCTCTACAAGTGCTTACTTTTACCAGAGCATGTTAAGCGCATAACAGGAGCTGAGAAAAAAACAGTATCTGGTGACATAAACCCTGGTCACCTAAGCTGTGGGGGCCAAGAGTAAAATAATAGCGGTACCGATAAGTAATCAGAGGCCATGGTCTCGGAGGAGCCACTGTTCCGTAAGACGAAATTTAGAGACACGCGTGCCACTCCAGACGCTGTCAGATCAACACCAATGCTTAGAAAATCTCTCAAGTAAAGTGGCCAAAATGTCCCTCCGTCGAACAGCAACCCGACGCGGCCCTCCTGGGGCCGCTCCCAGGAAAAAGAACGGCTACGAGAATGTTGAGCAGGGAATCAAGCAGCTCTATCCTGAGCCGGACTCGACCAGAAAGACAGACATGGAGTAGGCGTCAGCCCAAGACATGATTCCCGAGACCTTTGACTCTAACAAAATATAGCATTGTCTTCGTTCCAGGTCTTGGCGCTCATCCTCTTTTGAGTTTCAAATCGACGACAAGTGATTTCAATTGGGCCAGCGAAGACGGCATAGCTCGCGACTTTCCAAATGCTCGTATCCTCCTCTATCACAGCGAGTCCTCATGGACGGGCTCCATCAAAGTGAAGCAGTTTCTAGGCAATCTGGCGCAGACACTGCTTGAAGGCTTGAAGATGAGCAGAGAGGTATGCTCGGCTCAGATCCTGACCTATGACGAGCTAGCCTGACAGTGAAAGCAGAACATGGCCTTTCCTCGGCCCATTCACTTTATAGGACATTCTATGGGTGGACTTGTCATTGCCAAGGTACGGAGCCTCCTGATCACTCACCCAGATTGTTCTCACAAAAGCAGGCCATCTGCATTGCTGCAGCTCGACGAGATCTATTCGAGAACATGTTTGAAGACATAGCCAGCTGCGCATTCTTTGGAACGCCATTCCATGGTGCTGAAGCCGCATCTCTAGCTTGCATGCTATCTGAAGTTGGAGAGAGGCTCGGCGCAGCAACAGCTTCTAAACTCCTTGAGCTGATGAGGCCTGATGACGAAAGTCTTGCTGAGCTCAGAAAGGAGTTTATCCGACAAGTAGTCAAGGCAAACCCTAAAATCGAACTATGTGGTTTTTATGAAGAACATCCTACGACGATTAAGGACTTATCCGGCATGCCTCAGTTCATATCAGCTCTTGGCCTTCCGCTACCCAAGAAAATTGCAGAATTCGTCACGAGAGAGTCAGCTATTCTAGATGGTGTTATGGAAACGATGGGCTTGGCTGCCAACCATCGTGACTTGGTCAAGTTCACCAGCTCAAAGGACGAGCGATACACTTTGGTTCGAGGCCCTCTGAAGCGACTGATCAACGGATCGCACCTCAGAGTCAAGAATCGACACAACGCAATACGAAACAAGGACAACGCATCAGTAAACATAGCATTGAGAACATTAGAGGGTGCACCGGTGCACAGCAAGAGGGCCAGTATCGCCCAGAGCACTACCTCGTCATCCTGGTTCTGGAAAGAGCCAGAGTTTGTGGGATGGTTAGCCAAGCCTGATGAGAGCGAAGACACTTCACTTGTCAAGAAAGAAGATTGCATCTGGGTCCGCGGCCGTGATGGCATAGGCAAAACTAGCGCTGCTTTGTCTGCAATCGAAAAGATTGAAGAATTGACCAAGGACGAAGCGGAGTATGAGGAGGAAATCACTGATGAATCGTACCAGAGCGCGCCCCGAAATTTCCTGGCTTATTTCTTTTGCGATAAAACTCCCGAGTATGGATCCGCCGAGGCACTGTTGAAGTCTTTGATTTATCAAATAATCTTCAAGCAAAACCTTGCAGCCGTGCATACCAAGTTTCTCCTAAAGAAGAGAGGTCGAGAAACCCAGCCCCTGCTCACAGTCGAAAACTTGTGGCAGGTTCTCCAGGATATTCTAGCGGACGATGTTCTTGTTGGAACGAGAGTGTATTTTGTCATCAACAACCTCGAGGCCCTTTCACAGGATGCTGTATCTACAACCACCCTCTTGACTCTTCTCAGTTCGGAAGTCGACCATGATGGTGCTGGAAGACGACCGTTGGTACGGTGGATGTTCACTAGTGGCCAGTCATGGGACATTGACCAAGCACTAAGGAAAGAAACTGTCCGTCTAGTCGATCTTGAGGATCCCAAGCATCGCGATCAAGTCCAGGACGAGCTCCGGAGACACGCACACAACAAAGTTTTCGAACTCATTGAGCACAAGAAGTACAGCAGGGCCTTAGCGTATTTCACCAGCAGTGTAATTGGTCAGAGAGCTCAGTCTACGCAGTGGATTGACATTACTTGTGATCATCTCGAGGAGCTTCCCCAGCATGATAACGATCTTCAAGTCCGTCGTCTTCTTGAAGTCATCCCTCAAGAGCTGAATGAACTGCTTAGCTCTGCGTGGCAGCAGGTCTTTGACAATAACCGAGGCAAGGCTGGTGAGATCAAGGAGATGTTGCGTGTTCTTGTTCTTACATATCAGGATCCAACTGAGGCGGAGCTTGGTCTTCTCGCTGGGCTGGATTCTACACCCGCCCAGGTATCGGAGTTGCACGATCTGATCTTGAAGTGCAGACCCTTGATCGTATTGAAGGAGAGTGACTCTTCAGAGACGACTGTGTGCTTTACTGAGCCAGTGGTGAAAACACATCTCCTTGAGAATGCTTACAAGTTGCTGGGCCTAACGAGCGAGGACATCAAGTTGCAGCATGGCATACTAGGCTTCCGAGCTTTCAGCCATATCTTGGAGGTTTTTGACTTCCCACTAATCGATATTCCTGACCAAGAGGATGGGGAGGTTGCTGGTGCCATAGAGGCGGCCCCAGACGGTGGAGAGAGCGACGCTGGCACCGGAACACAAGCAAATGATGACGGTGACGAAGCAGCAACAGAAAATGATCAAGACGTTAGCAAGAATAATGAAAACGACGGGAACGAGGATGACGACAATGAATCGCACCAAGATGATGAATCTCAAGAGGACAATGATTCTATCACTTCCGGAGAGTCAAGTGACGGTGAAGATGAGGAAGACTATGTAGATGAGGACAAGGAGGCTCCCCATCTCAAAAACATCGCCTTGGCCTACGCAGTCAAGCACTGGCTTCCACATGCAAGCCAAGCTACCGCCGATATTGCTGAAGCTCTCAGTTCGGAGAAGAAGTTCTGGGATCAGGATTCTATCGTTCGACGCCGCTGGCTTACTGAGCACACTCGACTCACCGATTCTTTTGCCTACTATGTTCGCGAGAAGCTTACGGGACTTCATGTGGCAGCTGCGATTGGGTTTAGACAGCTGGTCGCGGCTTTAATGGAGAATGGTTATGATGAGGACAAGCTTGTGCTGGACACTGATTATAATACACCGGTAAATGAACACTCCAATTCCCAGCATGAGTCGATGACCTTTGAAGCATCGAGGATCATAGGCTAACTTCAACCCGCAGCTCCATTACGCAGCAGCCTTTGGCCATGCCGACATTGTCGAGGAACTGCTTGACAGGGGTGCCCACATTAACGAGGGTATCGATGGTGGGCTGATAACCCCTTTGCATAGAGCAGCATCCGAAGGAAACGTCAAGGCCATGACCAAGCTTCTACAAAGAGGAGCAAATCCCAATGCAAACTGTGGCGCCTATGGAGGTGTAATCTGCGCTGCTATCCAGTCCGGAAACACTGATGCCGTGAAGATTCTGGTTACACACAATGTTTCACTCGTCAGTCTGGATGAAGACGAAGACGATGAGGACGAGGGAGAGAAAGATGGAGAAGAGAAGGAAGGCGATGAGGATAAAAATGACGAGAACGGTTCAGGCTCAGATTCGGGTTCAGACTCAGACTCAGAATCAGATGACGAAGAGGTCATCACTTCTCCTCTGGCTCTGGCTGCGATGAGAGCTGATCTTACAGTTTTCGAGTTCCTCATCAAGGAATATTCTGACAAGCTACCCGCTGAAGAGTTCGATATAGCGCTGGTCAAAGCCGCAGAATACGGTCGACTGGAAGCATTCTCCCGTCTATTCCACGACTTCGAACACACTCTAGAGGCTAAACAAGAGGCTCTAGACGAAGCTTCTTTCGAAGACCATTGGGAGATTGTCTCGTTGATCCTTGATCACTGTCCAGACTTGAACTGTGACAAGACCTTCTTGCAGACTTCACAAGGAGGGGATGGTGACGACGAGATCCGTATCTTGGGAGCCATGTGGGAGTATTCTCAGGGAAGCATCTCCCCAGAGACATTGGATGAGTCCCTTTACGAAGCTACGGACTTTGAGAACCAGAAAACTGTAGAGTTGCTGTTGAGATTTGGAGCAAATCCCAATGCAACTGGCAAAGTGTAAGTCCCCCTCGAGAAAATGGCAAGGGATGGTGAACTGACTCTGGATGGAAAGATACGGAAATGCCCTTACTGCGGCAGCTTATGACGGCACCTACGATATTGTCAAGATGCTTCTCGACGCCGGTGCCGACATCAACTCTGCTGACGGATGGGCCATTCAAACTGCGGCATCAGAAGGCCACGTTGATGTCGTGAACCTCCTCATCGAACGTGGAGCCAACGTCAACGCGCTGACAACAAACTCCGGAATGCCACAAGGAACAGCACTACAGGCAGCTGTCGAGTCCGGCAGGGCAGACATTGTCGATATTCTACTCGAGCACGGCGCCGATCCTAACCTTGGAGGCGGCGAATTCACGCATCCCATTATCGCCGCAGCAAGCAAGGGCGAGAAGGAGATCTTTAAGAGACTTCTCGAAGCCAAGGCGGATGTGACTGTTGTAGGAGGAAGTTATATGTCAACTCCTTTGACCTACGCAGCGATATATCTCCCTCGAGAATCCATTCATCTCCTGCTTGATGCCGGAGCGGACATCAATTACCCCGACAATGAAGGCGATACGGCGCTTATAGTCACGGCTTGGGGCGGTGACCACGAGTCCACTCAGCTCCTGCTCGACCGTGGTGCAGATGTGCTGATGAGGAACAAGTCTGGCCAAAATGCATTGCAGAAAGCCCTTGATGCAGGCAGGGATGAATGCGTGAAGTTGCTAGTCAACCATGTGTCTATGATCATGGAGGCAATGAGGGTGGCAATGATTTCAGGCGACGCTTCTATCGCTGCCGTGGTTCGAGGTGTGCAGAATAAGAAGCAGGAGCTCGACTATGACGACCCGAAGCCGGTGCATAACGAGAGTAGACGAAGCTCTGTCTACGAGCCGTCAATTTCAGAAGCACAGACTCAAGGATCTGCTCCTTCTGTTAACTTCGCTTCTGAAAAGATTGTCATAGAGGACGGCCCAAGCCATGGTATTCCTTTACGGGAGCCCATAGCCAGACCGACTATCACACCATCTGGTCCATCCGCTACTTCCGTTGCAGACTTGTACAGTCCTGCCCAGGGAATCCTCGACTTCACCCCAGGGCCACTATTTAAGCGCCAGTCCGACTTCATACCTCCAACAAGCACACCGTCGCCAGGTCCTATCAAGAGGAAACCCATTTTAGGTCCCAAACCTCCTATGTACAAACCCTACGTCCCCGGCGGACCTGGAGAAAATGTACGACACTCGAGTCCACCTGGTGCACTGGCGAATGCGTTCCAGGCTTATCAGCCAATGCAACAGCAGATATCTCCCCCGGAAACGCTGTCGCCGCCTGAGACTCATACCCCGCCAAGCCAGATATCGCCTGAGCCAGGATTTTTGCCATATGCGCCGCCTGGACCTTCGAACTTTACGCAGCCTCCGCAGGAAACGCCTCGGAAGTCGTCACGATCGTCGTTTATGGGAGTAAAGGTTCCGTGGGCGGATGGCCGATTTAGCTAGAAGGAGTTAATTGACAAATGATGGCGATGTTGGTGTTGGACATCCATTAATACACTGTATATAGATAGATCTCAGTCGTAATGAGAAGAGTAATGTTGCAACCTTAACATTTTCAAGGCGTCTGGCCGCTGCAATCTGTTAACGCATTATCGCTGAACAGCCTTGCGCATCTCCAGTCTCGACCCTAATGCCTCCACGCTTTGATAATGCCAAAGCTTAAAGTTCTGGAGTTTTAGTTGTAGATAAAGCCTATCAGAATGAAGAAGCTGTTTTTGGAGATACAAAAGATCCGCCAGCAGAGGATCGAATGCGTGCTCTTTAGAAAGCGAGTGTGCGGCGGGGAACAATTGAGATGCCAAGATTGGCTGGAATACGCGTGGGACTCCGGACTTTCAAGTGTCCGAGGTGCGTCTTTCTCAGGCTGGGAGGAATGAAGTCGGTAATTTTGTATGAGCCAACTTTGATCTGAGATGGATCATTCATTTAATAACTGATAGCGCATTCAAGAATGAGTCACTTTCCGAATAGTGATGAAAATTGGGAGAGGACCAAAACCTAGTATTGTTGACCGCGATACGGACGGAGTACGGAGTAACGTTAGTGGATAATCTATTGTCCGCTCCGCGCGAATGGCCGGCCGCTGTCTGCTCCTTGAATGGAGTTAAATTGACGTCAAACCTTGTTTAAACAAGCCATGGGAATGAAATATCTCACATCTGCTTCATTCATAGTTACCTCGATCATTAGATTCAACGCGATTCCATGATGGAGTCAGGGATCTGTCGTCATTGAAGCTTTTGTCAGCTTCTTTTCTTATCAGGGATTTGGGATTTGTAACGCTGGACCTAAAGCGGTTTAGTGGCCGTTCCACAGTTAGCTTAGAAATGAGTCTTTGTGCTGTCAAACCCACCAGAATGTTGCTTATGCGGATGGTGTCGTTGTCCGAGAGGATTACAAAGGCCCTGCTGACATGGGCAGCCAGAGACCGAACCCCGAGCACGTAATGAAGATACAGAATAAGCATGTTGCAGATGGATTTATCAGAGGATAAATGGTCGGCTGTCAAGTTAAATAGCATTGGTCTTGCCCTTAGTTTCGAGATAAGACAATAAAGACAATTCTCTCACGCTCAAACAGCCGGCATCGTGACAGATACCACCCAAGTACTGCGAACTATAATTAAACGAACATAAATTACAATACCCAAAGCCTTAGTCAAGATGCGACACTTGAAGAAGGTGCAAGTTGCCGAGGGCGATGGTGAGCCTCTCAGTCAAGAGCCTTCTTGGCGTTCGGGCTGCTAACACGCGACCAGATTACGTACCCAGCAAAAAGTCACAAATCTCAAGAAAAAGCAACGCATCATCTGGAAAGCAGCTTCAGCAATTATACAGACTCTATGAAGATGCCATGGACACCTACAACCAATCCGCACTAGCAAAGACCATCGAAGATATGCTGCGAACAAAAAACCGACCGCGCATCACCAAGATCGTTTCGCTAGGCTTGGGAAGTTTGCTGGACGCCAAGGATCAGCAGCGTCGCATCAAGCAGTTGGTGGTGCTGATGGCTATAGCATCTCACCTAACATTACCAATGGGCGATAAGAGCAGTCTAAAACTTTACGCGCAAGACCCGACATTCACAACCGCAGACGAGACGTTTCTACAAAACCTCGGTATTGTCGTCCTAAAAACGCCGTCGATTGAGAATCTGGGCGAGGCGGGACGAATGATGGATGAGGAAACCCTTGTGTACAGCCCATTCCTCACTCTTGAGACATACAAACTCCTGTTATCTTCATCTCAATCCGACGTATCCGTCAATGTGCCAATATTGGTCAGCGACGACTTCAATGCGCTCAGATTAAAATGGGACAAGCGAACAACGGAGCGAAAAGATGTTGAAGGGTTGATTCAGGGGGCACGCGCGGGGGATTATCGCCGGCGGGCTGTTAGTGGCGAGGGGTTCTGGACTCAACAGGATCGCCCGTTTCCCATGGCCCTGTATTGGAGACAAACAACACCAGCGGATGTCACTGTCCAAAATCTAGAGCCGGCCATAAGGACGGATTCCTTCTCAAAATTTGAGCATCGCCCGATCCCGATACATGCTTAAATCATGTCCAGGGAACTATCTGCGAGGGATAGTGAATGGAGAGGTCTCAAAATAAGAAACAGCTGTCAGGTGCTGACTTTCTCCCTTGCATTTGGAGGAATTGTAGATGCAATGGGTCGAGGGCCCAGGAACGCAAGGAGGGAGCTTGAAGCGAATAACTTATTTGCATTTCAGCCTTAGTTGTAGTGGTCTTATTAGCGATTGTCATAACAGTAAAAAATACATACCTAGCGATATTGTTTTTCGCCTTGGCTCATTGCTCCAAAAGGTCTCTGATGTGTTGTGTCGCAATGGCGAGACGGCCGCTGATACTGATGATAGGGACGCCATCGGAGGGACGAATTGAGCAAATGTGAACGCACCCAAATGTTTGCAATTATAGCAGCAATTTTCCCGCTTGAGCAGATCTCGCATCAATAACATCCAAGAGATGGCGGATACCAAATGCTATGCGAAAATCTACTCGATTGAGTCTGTGTAGACGGAAGGGCTGGCCTGTCAAATTCGTTCACTTGGTGCCCGGTGAGGTCTCGCCAGCGTCGGGCGGGCGGGGATAGAAGGATAGAAGAATACCCGCCCTGGATCCCCAGCAGTTCAGGGCGTATCTGCCAACGGGTTGTGGGAGGACATCGAACTTTATAA
Source organism: Fusarium concolor (assembly GCA_013184415.1). Classification (NCBI taxonomy): domain Eukaryota; kingdom Fungi; phylum Ascomycota; class Sordariomycetes; order Hypocreales; family Nectriaceae; genus Fusarium; species Fusarium concolor. Next base: position 51,411 of record JABCJY010000548.1, read on the forward strand.
TAATTTTCCAGCGCTCGACCTTCTTCATTATTCAGTCTCCATGTGTTCAGACCAAATATTCTTGACGAAAGACTTGTTTCACGACCTCGAGAATCGTCTGCTTGGCAGGACCATGCGCTGAACATTTTCGCCCTCAGTTGTTGTTTTCGTCGCTGTAAATTTAAGCTTGTTGGCGAAGTTACAGCGCAGCTGCCTGCTATTCCCGACAAACTTTGACCCCTGACCTATTCCTTTCAGGGCTGAGACACGCTGAGACATGCCTAACATAAATCATGATGACTGGTGGTAATAGCGCCATGCAAGTCATTCTTTTTTCCTCCCTTTATATAAAAAAACAAATACCAAGATCTCGGCAACCCAATTGTTTCTTCCCCTGGGAAATGTTATCAAACAGTGGATTGTGGCAATATGCTAGCGAATTATCGTCAATATCAACCAACTGGATAGGGAATGGTGGCCAAGATGCGGCACGCGCGAGGGAGGCTAAAATTCCAATAGCTTCGTTCTCCCCTTTTCTGTGCATTCAGCACCCCGATATATAGCCATGCCATGACTGAATCTCCTGCATTCCCTTAGCCTTTTCTCAATTCGCTCATTCACTCTTTTATACACTCTTTTGAAAGCGCAGTAGCTCAATTTGCTTACGTCATGACGGGCACTCGAGAGGGTGCTGGCTGGTTCCGCCAGATGTTCAGCAATAGCGGATACCAGGAATTGCCTACCAACAATGTCAAGGACAAGACCGAGAACACTCAGATCATGCCGAGGAGGCTGATTCGGCTTTCGACGAGAGGTTTCTTACTTGTATTGGCGGCTATTCTTCTCGTACCCACACTTTTAGCTCTTGCAGCTCTTGAGGTATGGACATGGCCAGTGCTGCTGTGACATTCAATTGACTAACACATACAGGGTCGACAATATCTTTCTGATGGAACGGCCGACGTATTCGAAATGGGTGAGGGACAGGAGGCCACAACTGGGACTGCTGCATCCCCCGCTGGCATCCCCGTTATGGCCAATCCTCCCCCAATGGAAGTTCAGAACATCTTCAACCGTCGACTCGTCGTCCTCCTACCAGCCAACGCTGCCGGCGTCAACCTGTGCAAGGCCATGGTCACAGCAATTGCTCTTGGATATCCCGCGCCTGTCATAATCAACTGGGGCAAGAGTGGTTCACATCTTGCTAAGATCGCTGGTGTCCTTGATTATCTTGACTGGAGCGTGCGTCAAGGTGTAACAAGCAAGGACCGCTTGAACCCAGACGATCTCATCATGGTTGCCGACAGCGCGGACTCATGGTTCCAGCTCCCACCCGCCGTACTGCTTCAGCGCTACCACGCACTCAATGCCGAGGCCAACGAGCGGCTTCGCAAGCAATGGACAGGCAAATCCGAGATGCCCATGAAACAGACCATCATGGTATCAGCTCAGAAGAGGTGCTGGCCCCAGCCCAAGTCTGGCTCCGAACTGCACTGCGATGCCCTTCCCGAGAGCCCTCTGCGAAAGGATCTCTATGGGCCTGAGACAGACACTGACCCCAGCATGCGCATGGTCGATGTCCGACCCCGGTACATCAACAGCGGAGCTTTCATTGGTCCTGTTGGTGATATGCGAAAGTACTTCCGCCGAGCCCAAGAACGCTACGTGGCGGGCAAGGCTATTCAAGGAAACCACTTCTACAGTGACCAGGGTATCTTTGGAGAGATCTGGGGAGAACAAGAGATCTGGCGCACGTGGCGACGGGAACTCGGTGATGCCATTGACCCCCAGAACAATGCATCTGCCATGGTCCGCGATCAGTTCGAGTTCCACGTCGGTCTTGACTATAACCAGACCATCTCTATCCCTACTGTCTTCGAGGAAGATGATGGTGATATCGTTGAGCTTAACAACCAGACTTACATTGCTGAGCGATCTCGGGAGCTCGAGATCAACCCTGTTCGTTTGACTGCTGTTCCCGATGACATTGTCAATGTTACAAATCCTCTTGAGCGTATCCTGTCCGAAGAGGAGCGTCGCACGCTCGACTGGGGCGACATGACTCTGTACGCTGACTTCTTTACCACTGCCATCCCTGTGAACGTGCACCACAACGCCCATATCAACAACCTGAAGGGCCGACGAATTTGGTGGTGGGACCGCATGTGGTTCTTCCCTTACCTCCGCCAGCTCGTCAAGGCACAACTTACCCAACGCAGACAACTGCCTCTGGGCAGAGTGGAGACGCCCGAGGGTCGTGCCGTGTACTGGGGTCTTGAGGGTTACAAGCAGATCAGACGGTTCATGCCTACTCAACGTGAGCTTGTGGTCACAGATTTTGATAGCATCTGCATGTCGAATTGGGCCAAGAAGGAGAAGCAGAATTGGTGGGATGTGGTCTTTATGGATGACCTAGGTCCCTTGATGCTATGAGCGTGATTTCCGGTCGTTATTGGAGTTTGTTCTGCCATGTATTATATGTATATATAGAGTTAACCACTGCAATTTGTGGGCTCTGAACAAGAAATGAGTCTGTCCCATAGCGGCATTCCACTATTATGAGCCATTACTCCCGAAAACCATATGCGCTAACGACAAATTATGACCCTAATGCACCCCCCTCCGACTTTTATAAATTTGATGGCAAGTGGCAAGTGTGCTTCCAAGACACTGTCCTGGGCAGCACATTACTCACACGCCATGAACGACTCAAACATCAACTGGGCTATCCTGTCCAGGGTTCGCCTCCTCATAGTGCATAATCTTGACCAGGCGGAAATAGCCAGCAGCAAGAGCACCGCCAAGAAGAGGTCCAATCCAGTAGATCCAGTGGTAGCCGGGGAAGTCTCTGCCACCGACAGCACAGCCAAAAGAACGCATAGGGTTGGCCGATCCACCCGTCACAAAGACACCTGCAGCATAGACCGTCAGCGTTCTGCTCTGAGACAACAAGGTACGTGGAGCTGCTTACCTGGGATGAGGGCCACAAAAAGTGCCAGACCAATACCAACAGGAGCCAAGAAGGTATCGCGAGACTTCTCGGCTGCTAGCATCAATACAACAAAGACCAATTGTGCTGTGAAGAACATCTCCAGAAAAACTCCTTGAGCAATTGAGGTATCAGGTCCGAGAGTAGTGTTTGCCAGTGAAGCATTACCAGGGAACATGGCATTAACAAGACCTCCTGCACACATGGCAGCGATGAGCTGGGCGGGGAATAGGTACAGTGCTCTTATCCATGGGAGTTGGCCAGCAAGACATAGACCAAATGTGACCTGGATAGATGTCAGTGTATCCGTAATATGAACTCAAGGAAAGAATTGACTTACCGCCGGGTTGAACAAACCACCACTGATTCGGTAAAAGGCCCAGACATTTACCAAGAGTGAAAATCCGTACGACATGGCAATCCAGATGAGAGTGCTGTTGGCTAACCCGCCTCTGGCAGCGGGAGTAGGCTCCTGAAGAGCAGCAACGATATTGCCAGCATAGCCAAAGTACAAGAAAAGAAATGTGCCAACAAATTCACCCGATGCCGCTACCAAATGAGTCCCCATCTCACTCAGGTGCGTCCGTTGGTGCTTTGGGTGCTGGGGATTGAAGCCATTCGCACCGTGAACTTCTGCTGAGGATGCCATTTTCACAATGTCATTAATTCTTGTGAGATGACTGGTTAGATCTTCGTAGGGGGGACCCTGAAAGGAATTTAGGTTAGAAGCTGAAAGGGATCTGGCAGGAGAGAAAACAGGGAAGTCGAAAGTAAAGCAACGGGGATAAAGCTGGTAATGGGGTAGATCTGGGGAATACTCAACGGCTGACGTAGTAACGCCCAAATCCCTCCCTTATCATAAGGGCATCACTTTTCAATTCTTTCATATTGCAGTGGCTGCAGGTATGACGTCGTACACAGCCGGCCTCTGTGAGACTGCAGCGCTGCGAACAACGTCAGGCTGGATTGCAACGGCCGTTAGCAATTCCCTAGCTGGCACCAAGAACGCAAGCCCTCCCGCTTGGCGCTTGGCGCCTGTCGCGTCCTGGACTCTTGAATTGCGAATGTCGCTGGGGGCTGAAGATGGACAGCTCTCTATTGGGTAGGCCATGGTCTGGCGCTGAGCTAGCCGGGCTTGACGTCCGGGAATGAGGATCATCAGCCCCGATATGGAAAAGTGTGCAGCGACTCTCGCGTTGTACTAGACCGTTTAGATCAGGCCATCGGTCGATCATTGTTCGTCTGGATTGGGCAAACATCGCATCATATGCAGTGAGCCGCGCTTGACGACCATGCAATTCTCTATAAAGCCGAGGCCTGGTACAATTCGTGTTGGCGACTTCTTGGCATACATATGGACCCAGCAATTGGGCTGTTCCCCGGCTGTTGGTGTTGCAAAGCTGACATGTCTGTTCTGGATGCTGGGCAATCACTCAGCTTTGGCGTCTATGACTCCAACTGGGCTCCATCACGATGCCGCACTTGAGGATGATCTTTGCGTGCTGACGTATCTACTAGCTGCTAATTTCCACATAATGGAGCAACTCTGCGTCATGATATTTTTCACTGCATTTGATCTTCGTTGTCGATCAAGATGTAACTCAGACAACCGCCAAGACAAAGAACGGCCACCTACGCCGCCAAGTATCACAGCCCCTCACTGCACTACACTACACTTCTGTGTCCTCCATGACGAGGCGCACAACGGATTGCTCTCTCGAGAACCAAAATTCCACAACACCTTCCATTGCCGAACAAACCCAGCCATCTTCATCGTGCTGGTGATCTGAGTCGCTTCCAGCTTCGACGCGAACAGCGGGGATGTCTCGCCTTATCCCCGATGCGTGTCCTGCAGGACGATAGCATAACCGAGATGGCTTGAAATACGCTTTGACGCGATCTATGCCCAAGCGACAATTCCCCAGCGCCCGTCGAGCACCGCTGTCATAATCCAAAATGATAGCTTTACAGAACCCAGTTTCTTCGTCTTCAAGAACCTGTACACGAGACACGTCCTTCAATGGGGCTGATGAAAGATTGACATGCTCGTGGATAGGCGGGTTTGTTGACCAAGGGTGTCGAAACGACGGGAAAGCCTCTCCGTTTGGCCGTTCTCGAGGATATGTCCCGAACACAGTGGCTGGACCAACGTCTGCAGCACTATAGATCAAAAGCTTTGGGTTTGACTGGCTCAGAACGACATCTCTGTGCGGCCCCAGATGACATGGACCAACAGATACATCGCCAGCCAGCTTCGTACGTATCTGTTTTTGTTAATGCTGTGCCAGATACGACAGGAGGGATAAATACCAAGAAAAAGGGTTTTTGAGTGGTAGCTCCTCCTCCTTGATTCTTCAATCTCATTGCGATCGCGGTGATTTCCTCATCCCTCGGCATCGGTAAGTATATCCACACGACATTTTCTTGTCGCCTTGCAGGAAGACGCTCGAAGGTTCTCGTCGCATACGGTCTCGACTGCGTGTGCGCATGTACCGCGTACAGCTTACTGAACGAGAAAAAGAACGTGAGGCCCGTCACACTGCGTAAGTCGATTGTCTTGAATTGCATGGACTGTGACACACGCCCGTAAAACTCGCAATCCTCGAGGTGGGGGGGTTTGGGAGTATCCCAGATCTGAAAGCCTTTTATGAGCTCGGGGAGCTGGAGACGTAATACGTTGAACTGTGCTGAGTTAGCTCAGATCACTGGAAGAGATGGTGGTTCAACCTTTGGTAGCGTAGCGACGTTCTCGAGCTGATTCTGATGCGTAATGACAAATGCCTCCTTGTCTGAACGTCCTGGTTCATATGTTGGTCTTTTTGAGAACCTTTCTATCTTGCGGATACCTCGGGAATCAAGGGTTAACCGTAGGAATGGGGGACAATCCCTTGACAGCAAGGCCGCAGAATCTCCTCGCGTCCAAGCCAGGACATTGCACAAAGGCATCGACGTAATTGGTGAAACAACATCTGACTGCAAATGAGACAACTCCCGAGCCAGACTCAGAACCAGAATATAGCGCCAAAACGTCGCTGACTCGCTATACTCTCGTATCATGTGTATGAGCTCTGCCGGTAGCATCTTCAGAAGTTGGATGCCGTAGATGTCTCCCTTTTCACGGACAATATCTATCTCGAGCCCCGTTTCTCGATCAAGTTGAAGAGTTGGGGCACCCTTCCAGAGATTTCGCTGGCCGACTGTTGTCCATAGTCGGTCAAGTGCTTTATCGACCCTGCAATGCTCTTGAAAGACACCGAGGCAATCAGAATGTATACCGACTGCCTCGGGAGCATCTGCACATCGGTAGCAGTTAGGTGCCCAGCATAGAACTTTCCCTCCAAGGCTAATATTGTTGCTACGATAGTCTGGGAATACTGTCCGATCGAGACAACATCCTGATTCAGGATCAAGCTCACTGCCCAATACTTCTAAATGTCAGCAGATGTACTAGGTACGGATAATTGGAATCTGAGCTTACAGGGCACGAAACTAACTCCAGCCAACAAGGCCTGGCTGCAGATACCGCATTGAGTTCGTAAGCGATAGTGTTTTGAGTCGTCACCCGCCACAAAACTCATGATGACTTTGTCCGAAGATGTATTTGAGAGGGGAACGCCTGACAGTTGATGGAACCTCGGTTCGGATTATTGAGAAACCGCAGGTAGATGTCAGCAATTGTTGGTGCCTGATTGGCCGAAATGTGAATTGACGCGTGATATGAATCTGACAAGGGGTTTGAAAGTCGGTGTAGTCTGTGCAGAGTCATAAAAAGCAGACTGGAGTGTAGGAGAAAACTTTTTATAGAATATAGAAAACATTGTCTTCAAATTTGAGATACTATGCTTAGTGCAGAACACGGCTTGGTGGAAGGAATCTCTCCGTCGCAAGGTTGTGTAACAGCGGGCAAAAAGGTACCGATTGGCAAAATTATAAAGACGTGATAAAATAGAGAGTGGCTTTGTTTATATGTAACCTTGATCTATCTCCCGGGAGATATTGATTAAGGCTATCTGACAATAAGATTTATGGCAAGGAAAACAACAAAATGGTTCACATGGATTTCTAGGGTTACAAAGCCTATTTTTTTTCATCCATTTAAACTGACAACATTTGTTATCTCAGACTTACCTACAGGACTCTGGACTGCAGCCATGGCCGTTCCGCCATTGTCCTGGCTCAAAGAAAAATGTTGGGGTATATTTATTCTCAGTCCATCATTGAAATGGCCTCACTAGGGCCGATCGCTTATTTTCGTGCATTAACCTCTTGGCCGGCAAACATCTCGCTATTTGGATCATCCTGCAAGCTCTATCGTTAGCAGGGGATTCCCTGTTCCCGCCTTGTGCAACACGAGATAGAGAAAAGAAGAGATGGGATGGGATGGTGTTTCCTCGCTTATCTCCGGTAGAGCTATCACGCAATACCAAAATCATCCGGCCATTGCCGAGATACAGTTATGAATAAGCCGAGTATTTGCCATATTGTATCTCGCTTATGAAGTGTCTGTTTCATTGCTCTTATCGATATGCTTGCCTTGGTAGTATGTACCTATATGAGTCGAACGATTTATTTATTTATTGAATAATCTTGTACGATATCTCTGTGAGATACTGCATGAGTTGAGCTATGACTGATGGGTAGTCGTATATATATTATGCGTTTTGACAACTTCTGGATGGCCTTCCAAGGTCGCCAAACTTCATCGCCGAACCATCGAAGCAACGTCGCCAGAGTCAGGCAAGCTCTCATCCACAAACCCAAAACGCTTGTATAGCCCAGCCCCGGATTTACTCGCATCCACATATGCTGCAACTCCATCGCTGTCTGCTAGATCGCAGCCGAACTTCATAAGCATAGATCCTGCTCCACAGCGTTGATAATCAGGATGCGTCACAAGTGTATCAAGATCTGAGTGAATAATCGTCAGCGAAGCTGAAGTATCAGGTCAGAGAGATCCCTCACAGTAGTGTTTCTGATCACCCATAACTCGGAGTCTCTCAGCCTCCTCCTTTGCGATAAACTCGTCACAATATTGACCAGGCTGGTCCTCAACCCAGGGCGGATAGCGACGACCCCGCTCCCGTGGCATTGATGTATCCCACTTAGCAAAAGCTGCTATGCGAGGGCGGCCGCGACTATCTTGAGAATCTAGATCGACGACTTTGACGTAGCGCTGAAACGGTTTATGGGTCAGGTCATAACGGTTCGCCTCGTCCCACCACTTGCGTACGGCGGGTGTATCAGGCCAAATGCGTCGGATGCCAGGGTCGGTAAATGCTGCAAACCATACCTCTGTGAGGACAGATACGTCTTCTAAGGTTACGTCCTCGAGTCTGAGATTTTTCCGTGCTGTCATCTTGGCGAAAAACGGCGGTGAGGTGTTTAAAAAGCGAAGGATTCGTATTCTCGAAGCAGCGGTTCCGACTATCAGCGGAATCCGCGCCAACTGCTATTGGCGGGGTTATTGGTCATCAAATGACCTCTCATGTTTCAAGGCCCAGTTTTTCCTTATTAGATTCACTTGAAACAAGGTATAGGAAAAATACAATACATAGTCCACGGATATATAATCGTTATTACAATTTCCCTGTTGCATAATGGATCTCGCATCTGTTTTAACTCCACAACGTTACTTGCCTATTACTCAAAACTATTTGAAATCACTATAATGACGATACAAGGGCCTTCAGGTTATTAAGCAGCCCGAGATATGAGTTTGCGGGCGTGATCTGCTGAAATGTCTCCTCTAACAAACTGGGCAGATCAACTCCCAAATCGATCATGTATGCTTGTGACGTTTGGCGCTGAGCATACAGAGCTATTGTGTACAAGTAGGCATTGACCATTAGTGTACTCGAAAGGTTCTTGCCGGCGAGGAGGTCGTTGAGGGGAAGCCAAAGCTTGTAATCTCGCAGTAGTCGAATCCGTTCGAACTGCTTATCGGCGGGTGTCGACGGATCAAGCTTGGTCAAGTCCTCTGCTAGAGATATGAGTAGTCGCAGTTGCCTCCAAGTATCGTCATCCGGTTCTTGTTCTATCAAGAGAGCCTTGAATTTCTGCATCTCGGCTATGATGTGTTGCAATCCGTTCGGCTTTTCGCATTCTGATACTGGAGTTGTTTTCCAATGAGCAGTCCGACGCCACGCTCTCGATATCATCTGGTAAAATCCAGATTGGTGTCCTAATCTGTGACAGGTTTGTAAAATCTGTTGTTTTGTGAGTTTGGTTGTTCTGTGATATGCAAGGCTGGTGCTTACAGCAGAAATCCCTTCCGCGATTTGCCTTCGACTTGACCTGTGTATGTTAGTGTTTAGTTCATCACAGAATGGTGCCGTGTGCTTACATGTCTTCACAGAGCCACAACAGTGCCATCGAAGCAACGAGTGCTCCGTCTGCGTGCTCAGGGCTGAAGTTGGACAGGCATGACCTAAGGTCCTGGATGGCCAGCATCTGATACTGATACTCCTTTCGGCGGGCATGCTGGCATTGCGTAACCGACGCAACTTGGTACGCCGAAAGGGCAAGAACTCCGTTCATGGCTAATCGAGATGATGATATGATACGGAAGAAGCTATGGAAACAAGATTAGTAGAGGAGGGAGAAGGAATTTTGGAACAAACCTTGGTAGATACGATGATATAACTGTGAGCTTGCTTACCCCCATCGTTGTGAGTCTATGTTGGTTACTTGCTGCTTGGTAGACGAAACACAAGTCGTCTTCAGAGTAGATCGTCGGTTGCAGGGTTATTCGGATCCGATCATCGGGAATGGGCATGGACCCTGTCCTTCTCCACTGTCTCACCTCTGCCCTGGCCTTAGCAGACCATGGTCCACGACCTTTGGACTTAGAGCAGGACTTGAGTTGGTCATCTTGCGTTGAGGTTTGCAGCAGCAACTCTTCTTGTGGCGGTGTATCGTGGAATGAACATTTGACTTTGTGCTTAGTGCAGTTCTGGCTGGGGGACGTGAGTCGACGATCTTCTTAGTATACAGGCACGGTCCACCTACCACTGAGGATATTTCTCGTCGCAGCGAATGTGACGGCGCTTACTGGACCGGACAAATAACTATTAGTATGCTCGACTAGTATCGGAGGTCTTCAAGTCCCACACACCACGTCAAACAGCCCATGCGCGATTTGGTATGACTGCATCAGGCCAGTCGGTCAGCCTGTTTAAGGTTCGTCAGAGCGAGGAACTCTCAGACTCTTACCTTCGTCGGTTCCCATTTTTGGCTTGACTGTTGGTCTTAGATGGCATGATTCGAAAGGAGAACGAGTCGAGGCGTTATTGCAATGAATGGTCGTCTCTAAAAAGACCCTGCTCACAGTCTGAATACCGGGGATAAAGGATAAAGGCGGGGAATTAGACGCATGGGAACAGAACGGCCCTATGCTTCTCTTTAAATACCCTCGCGCTAAGACGTTGGGGAATGCCACACATCGGGCCTAGCTCTGGCTTGCTCAGACTCGAAAGTTCGAGGTCTAGGGCGGAGATACTATTGACGCCGGCCGCATATTACCTGCGTGCGCCATCAAAAGCAATCAACGTATCGCCAGGCAAATCATCATTGCACGTAAGACAAGCCTACGTCTAATTCGGCCGAGGACTTGTCTTGGCTGCGTTGAGGTGTCGCGGCGCTGCGGCAGTTACAGGAATTATCAGAGACATTTACGGCGATCGCTACCGGGGGTCCGGACGAATCGGATGGGACGAGACCGTTGAAACTATGAATAATAACCTTGCCGTTAGCACGCCAAGTAAGGAGTCGATCAGATACAAACTCATCTCCCAGGGGAGCCTTGGTTGCGTTAGAGTATGTATCTACAGTGGGTCGTTCAGTCAAGTGATCCTGGAGGGCTGTGAGAGTGAGCAAGCAGTCCTGGCTACTCTGTATGGGATAGATAGTTCACAGCGTAGCATCGAGATAACGGAAGGTCAATTATTTAGAGTTACAAAGACAAGAATTGCCTGCCCTGAGTCAAGGATGACAGCCGCGGCTTCAGCGCTGACACTTCCGGAGGTCTGTGAATATATTATCTTCAATCGCATGGGGGCTAGCGTGGAACGCCTCGTTTGTTCCAATAGGTGTGGTTTCCACAAAAACCCTTGCTGTGGCTTACATCAAAGTGTTGAAGACGGACGACCGGCGACTTGTCAAGAAGCCGAAGTCGCGAGCGAACTCGTAATTTTGGATGAGCGGCCGTCTTCCACGGCCTGGTCTATTCTGCTATAGGCTAAGGTTGCGAGCTAAGCGTGAGACGCTTTGACGTTTAAGGATTATGGCCAGGGGGTCTTCGTAACTCCACCAATCTGACCCTTAACGAATGACATATATGCATCCTCAGGCAGCTATTTATTACGTGCCAAGTTTGATTGGTCTTTGCTAGATAAGCAACGGCCGGGGACTTCTTCCATAGCCTATGAGATACATACAATCTGCAAGAGTGCATACCATACCTGCGGCACTCGTGCGTACATATCCGCACGCACAGAAAGAAGCAAGCAGGCTCCACTGAGAACGACCACCTACGTGCAACCACTGCTGCCAACAGCCCAGCTGAGCCAAGCCATGGTCTTCCCCGGAACTCTCAGCCGGGGATGCAGCCGTTGCAGAAAGCGAAAGATCAAGGTATGTACATATGTATCTTCCCGTCCAGTGATCCATCCGAGCCCCATCCAAACCCCATCCAAACTAACCTGTTCCTACCAGTGTGATGGGAGACGCCCAGGATGTCGACGCTGCGAGCTCTACAAGGCTCCATGCCCTGGCTATGATCGCCCTTTAGCGTTCCGCTTCCACGGGGAGCCAGGCCACAGCCTTGTTCGTGGTGAGCCTAGAAGCACCACCAAGACTCTCGTCACGGTCTTGGATTTGGGGCTCGGCTCTAAAAATACGAGGTCCAAAGGCTCAGGGGTTTGTCGACAACCCCAGCCATCGTTCGAGGACGAGTCCATAGCGTATTTTTTGGACGAATACTGTGTCTTCCCGGCATCAGGTGTCATTAGGGGCCACCTTGATTTCCTTGAGGACATGTACCGGAACTCTACCCCGTCCTCATGCATACGCCCAGCCCTCTTGGCTGTAGCCCATATGTCACTCTCTCGGCACTACAAATCGACAACACTCTATGTAACTGCACGATACCACTATGGGGCCGCTTTAAGGACTGTCAACAGAGATCTATCTGCATCTAAGCGACCCCTCAAGGATGAAACATTAGCATCCCTGATGCTACTGGGCATGATTGAGGTAAGTCGGTCATGTGCCTCAACGATATGCGCCTCATTGACGAACCCTCAAGGATATCGAGTGCCAAGGGCAAACCACCAAAGCCGTGCACATGGCTGGTATTTCCAAATTATTCGAAGTCGTCGGGCATCAAGTGCTTACGAGTGTTGATGCGTCCTCTCTCCAATCATGGATCTTCACCCAATTGGTTAGTAGATCTTAAACCGCCCCTTATAGGCTTACAGCATGGATTCTGAGACACAAAAAAAGCAAATACCTTCACTCATGTCCAAGGACAATATGAAATGCTTGGTTATTCCTGATTCTCAACTCGACACATCGAACCCCGTTATCCGTTTGGCCCTGGTCACTACTCGCATTGGACAGTTCTACAGGGCAGCTAAGCGAATCACGACATCAGATCCGCCTCTGACCCCGAGTAAGCAGCGGGACTTGCTCGTTCCGGTTATCCAACAAGCCTTGGCAATTGGAGCTGAATTGGCTATGATTGAAAAGGAGGCGATGCCGACACGACTGCGACCACAACAAACAACGGATAAACGTCCGGCTACCCCGAAAGACCGCCCCTTGGTTAGTTTTCAATCACGGTGGACGGCATGCACATGGGCGTTCTTCAACATGTACCTCATCCTCTTTTTTGGGAGGTTACATCTGTGTGCTACGACCCTGCTCCGCCTCGACTCGGCCGATACTCCACAGACCCAGCTGGCCCAAACGACAGCGGGCGTCGCTGAAAAGCAAGTCATGGCCATGACGCAAAGGCTTTGCAGTGTCATGCCTTATCTGATGGGAGAGGTCAGCGAGCAAGGAATGCCACTTGCTGTGCCTCAAAGACAGAGCGTGATCATGTATCATTTGATCTGGCCCCTTGCCATCGCCATAGCGAGTCCCCATAGCAGCGCCGAGCAGGTCAAAGAGTGCCAGACAAGACTCAACATGATCCGGGATCTGTATGGTATCAGACTCGCATCATTTGCCCCGGGCTTGGCCACGGCTTTGATGTCATAGAATTAGTTGAGTGGGGTTACAGATGCCAACGTTGCAGTGAGAAGGACTATCCTCAATTTTGAGTTAGCACGTCTGACAGGAACAGTAGATATATGTTTCAGGTCAGCCGACCATAGAGCCCACAGGGTCGCATTTTCCGCTATTTTTTGCAGCGGCGGAAATTTTCCAATTGGTTAACTCAACAAAAAGGATGATTCATATGGAAATCTAGAAGGCTAATTCAACAGCATCTTCCACTGTATCTCAGTTGACGTGTTGGACCCTCAGTCTGGACTTCACACCCAAGCAGAGCTAGCGATTTTAGGTTAGAGTGCGGCGTAGGTAAATGAGTTGCGAGTTTTTTCCGGTCCTGGATAGTTCGATAGTCAGTCGACTGGATTGACATACTGGGCAGATTGATAAATATTCTTTTTGCTGGTCATATTGCCTGATAGTCTCCATGTTTTAGACTATAAGTCACAGGACCGGGAAC